>JAGTTL010000267.1:0-67921 GCA_036851935.1 Coregonus suidteri | reverse complement strand
CAAAAAAGGATACCCCTTTCCATATGTCTGTTTTATCCAGGCTCTGTCGTACCCGCCGCGCCCGGGAGCCCCAGGGGCCGGCGCAAATTGGGCCCCTGGTGCCGGGGAGGGGGGGAATCCCGGAGGGATCTCAGTTGGTAGAGATGGGTTTGCAAGGCAGGGTTGTGGGTTCTTTTCCCACGGGGGGCCAGTATGAAAAAAAAATTATGTATGCACTCACTAACTGAAATTGCTCTGGATAAATACTGCTAAATGACTAAAATGAAATGTAAGAAAATGAAATTTTACAGATATTAAAAATCATGAATGGGAACGGGCCCAAAATTTTTAATAGATTCGCAAACCCTCATTTTGGACCTTTCAGGAAACTAAGCTTAGTTGCCGTCACTCTTCTAAAAGGCTTTTGAACGAAAACATTTATTTTTTATCACATGCTTGGTTAATTCTTTTGGTTTTGTTCCCTTCAAAAGCTAAAAAGGGTTACTGTTGCCCCCCATCTTACTTAGCCTAAAAAAATTTGGGGGACCCCCATTGACACCCGCGTTCTGTCTTTTTAAAACGCTCTTTCCTCTTTAAACCCATGTTGCCTTGGGAGGAGGCAGATCTTTTCAGAACCTTCAGACAAATGATATTTTTCATAGAACATTCCGGGGGAGGAACCCCTTTGCTTTCAACTGTTTTTGGAATAGGGCAGAACAGCGGGATTCAATGAAAGTAAAAAAACCCCCTAAAACCCAAAAACCGGAATGAAAATAAAAACAAGGGGTTTTGGGAAAGTGCTCATGATGTAAGTTTTCTTGACATTTGTGCCTCCATCATCAGTCCGAGGGTTTTTCCCCAATCTGAAATTTAGCCCCAAACAACTTCAGTAGCTAAGACATTTTATTAGGAGTTGGAGCTTTGCTATCCCACTTTCCTCCCTAAATTTGGAACATAACTACCGGTAACTCTTCCATATGTGTTTTTCATTCAATCTCCACACCTGTTTGAATGCCGAAGTTGACTACTTCTTTAGATACACACATTTCTCTGATGGACATCACATTCAGGTTAGAAGTGAAGCCATGATTCCCCTCATGTTCATTGCAGATAAAAATGTAAATTCATGTCCTCTAAAGGACATTATGACTTTTACATCATATGGTGTAGCGGCTAGCATGAGGGACTGCTATGAAAAACAGTACTGTTATTCCAGGCACCCTTCACAAACAAACATCAACAGTCAGGGTCCTGAAATTAGTGGTGGAAAAAGTATTCAATTGTCATACTTGAGTAAAAGTAAAGCTACCTTAATAGAAAATGACCTCAAGTAAAAGTGAAAGTCACCCAGGAAAATATTACTTGAGAATAAGTCTAGGAGTATTTGGTTTAAATATAGTTAAGTATCAAAAGTAAATGTAATTGCAAAAATATACTTAAGTATCAAAGTCAAAGTAAAAGTATAAATAATTTAAAATTCCTTATATGAAGCAAACCAGACGGCACAATTTCTTGTTTTTTTAATTCACGGATAGCCAAGGGCACACTAGAACATTCAGACATCATTTACAAATGAAGCATTTGTGTTTAGTGAGTCCGCCAGATCAGGGGCAGTAGGGATGAGTAGGGATGACTAGGGATGTTTCTCTTGATAAGTGCGTGAATTGGACAATTTTCCTGGCCTGCTAAGCATTCAAAATGTAACAAGTACTTTTGGTTGTCAGGGAAAATGTATGGAGTAAAAAGTATATTATTTTCTTTAGTAATGTAGTGAAGTAAAAGTAAAAGTTGTCAAAAATATTAATATTAAAGTCAAGTACAGATACTCAAAAAAAAACTACTTAAGTAGTACTTTAAAGTACTTTTACTTAAGCACTTTTGTCACGACTTCCTCCGAGGCTGCCTCCTCTCCTTGTTCGGGTAGGCTTCGGCGTTCGTCGTAACTGGCCTTCTAGCCACTGCCGCTCCTCATCTCATCATTCCTTTTGTTTTGTCTTGTTTATTACACACACCTGGTTCATATCCCCTCATCAGTACCTGTATAAGTGTTCCCTCTGCCCCCTTGTCTTTGTGTGTGATTGTATATTGTGAGATTAGTGAAGCTCGGTGGAGCTCCTTGTATTTTGTATCACCGGGTTATTTTCCCTGTGTGCCTTCTTGGTTTCAGTGCGCCTGTTTTGCGCACTGGACTGTTTTGACGCTTTATTGCATAACTCCATATTACGGAATAAATCCTGTTATTCTGTGATTTACCCTCCTGCGCCTGACTCCTTCAAATCACCACATCACAACTTTATACCACTGCTGGAAATCAACTCAGTGTGCTGGGCACCAACTCCATTTGATGTGCAAAGTCCAATGTACAGTGGGGAGAACAAGTATTTGATACACTGCCGATTTTGCAGGTTTCCCTACTTACAAAGCATGTAGAGGTCTGTAATTTCTATCATAGGTAGTAATTCATTTGCATTTTATTGCATGACATAAGTATTTGATACATCAGAAAAGCAGAACTTAATATTTGGTACAGAAACCTTTGTTTGCAATTACAAAGATCATATGTTTCCTGTAGGTCTTGACCAGGTTTGCACACACTGCAGCAGGGATTTTGGCCCACTCCTCCATACAGACCTTCTCCAGATCCTTCAGGTTTCAGGGCTGTCGCTGGGCAATACAGACTTTCAGCTCCCTCCAAAGATTTTCTATTGGGTTCAGGTCTGGAGACTGGCTAGGCCACTCCAGGACCTTGAGATGCTTCTTACGGAGCCACTCCTTAGTTGCCCTGGCTGTGTGTTTCGGGTCATTGTCATGCTGGAAGACCAGCCACGATCCATCTTCAATGCTCTTACTGAGGGAAGGAGGTTGTTGGCCAAGATCTCGCGATACATGGCCCCCATCCATCCTCCCCTCAATACGGTGCAGTCGTCCTGTCCCCTTTGCAGAAAAGCATCCCCAAAGAATGATGTTTCCACCTCCATGCTTCACTGTTGGGATGGTGTTCTTGGGGTTGTACTCATCATTCTTCTACCTCCCAAACACGGCGAGTGGAGTTTAGACCAAAAAGCTCTATTTTTTTGTCTCATCAGACCACATGACCTTCTCCCATTCCTCCTCTGGATCATCCAGATGGTCATTGGCAAACTTCAGACAGCCTGGACATGCGCTGGCTTGAGCAGGGGGACCTTGCGTGCGCTGCAGGATTTTAATCCATGACGGCGTAGTGTGTTAATAATGGTTTTCTTTGAGACTGTGGTCCCAGCTCTCTTCAGGTCTTTGACCAGGTCCTGCCGTGTAGTTCTGGGCTGATCCCTCACCTTCCTCATGATCATTGATGCCCCACGAGGTGAGATCTTGCATGGAGCCCCAGACCGAGGGTGATTGACCGTCATCTTGAACTTTCATTTTCGAATAATTGCGCCAACAGTTGTTGCCTTCTCACCAAGCTGCTTGCCTATTGTCCTGTAGCCCATCCCAGCCTTGTGCAGGCCTACAATTTTATCCCTGATGTCCTTACACAGCTCTCTGGTCTCAGCCATTGTGGAGAGGTTGGAGTCTGTTTGATTGAGTGTGTGGACAGGTGTCTTTTATACAGGTAACGAGTTCAAACAGGTGCAGTTAATACAGGTAATGAGTGGAGAACAGGAGGGCTTCTTAAAGAAAAACTAACAGGTCTGTGAGAGCCGGAATTCTTACTGGTTGGTAGGTGATCAAATACTTATGTCATGCAATAAAATGCAAATTATTTATGTGATTTTCTGGATTTTTGTTTTAGATTCCGTCTCTCACAGTTGAAGTGTACCTATGATAAAAAATTATAGACCTCTACATACTTTGTAAGTAGGAAAACCTGCAAAATCGGCAGTGATCAAATACTTGTTCTCCCCACTGTATGTGATACCAAGCTTATTATTTTTGTTTTTCATCTCATGGACATTAAACACTCAGACCAAAAATTGATTTTCAAAAACAAGTTCAATCAAATGTTTCCATTTCTCTGTCAATAAAAAGAGTGTGGAAAAGGTAACTCATATTGACTTGAACTATTATGTTCCCTAAATATTTTAGATAGTCTTTTGATAATGACTCCCAAGAGATCTCATCAAGCTCACACACACACCAAATTATATTCATCCCACTCAAACAAATCATGACTCAAACTCTAATGCACTAAGCTTAGGGAACACAGCTTGAGACCAATTTTACTTCCAGCTATAATCCTTCGGGTATCTCAGATGAACTGAAAATGAACTCATCTGCAGCACCTTTTTTATATTATGTTTTGGTGATTGCGAACTATGATTCACAGAAACGTTGATGATACAGTGTCAATGATCATGTGTCAATATTTTCATATCTGTCCCTATTTATATTTGGTATTTGGTATTTTATTAGGATCCCCATTAGCTGTTGCAAAAGCAGCAATTACTCTTCCTGGGGTCCACACAAAACATGAAACATGACATAATACAGAGCATTAATAGAGAAGAACAGCTCAAGGACAGAACAACATAAAAAAATGTTAAAGGCACACGTAGCCTACATATCAATACATACACACAAACTATCTAGGTCAAATAGGGGAGAGGCGTTGTGCCGTGAGGTGTTGCTTTATCTGTTTTTTTAAACCAAGTTTGCTGTTTATTTGAGCAATATGAGATGGAATGAGAGTTCCATGCAATAATGGCTCTATATAATACTGTATGCTTTCTTGAATTTGTTCTGGATTTGGGGACTTCGAAAAGACACCTGGTGGCATGTCTGGTGGGGTAAGTGTGTGTGTCAGAGCTGTGTGTAAGTTGACTATGCAAACAATTTGGGATTTTCAACACATTAATGTTTCTTATAAAAAGAAATGATGCAGTCATTCTCTCCTCAACTCTTAGCCAAGAGAGACTGGAATGCATAGTATTTATATCAGCCCTCTGATTACAATGAAGAGCAAGACGTGCCACTCTGTTTTGGGCCAGCTGCAGCTTAACTAGGTCTATCCTTGCAGCACTGGACCACTCGACTGGACAATAATCAAGATTAGACAAAACTAGAGCATGCAGAACTTGCTTTTTGGAGTGTGGTGTCAAAAAAACAGAGCATCTCTTTATTACGGACAGACCTCTCCTCATCTTTACAACCATTGAATCTATAAGTTTTGACCATGTTAGTTTACAATCTGAGGTAATGCCAAGTAATTAGTCTCCTCAACTTGTTCAAGAGCCACACCATTCATTACCAGATTCAGCTGAGGTCTAGAACTTAGGGAATGATTTGTACCAACTACAATGCTCTTAGTTTTAGAGATGTTCAGGACCAGTTTATTAGTGGCCACCCATTCCAAAACAGACTGCAGCTCTTTGTTAAGGGTTTCAGTGACTTAATTTGCTGTGGTTGCTGATGCCTACATGGTTGAATCATCAGCATACATGGACACACATGCTTTGTTTAATGCCAGTGGCAGGTCATTGATAAAAATTGAAAAGAGTAAAGGGCCTAGAGAGCTGCCCTGTGGTACACCACACTTTACATGTTTGACATTAGAAAAGCTTCCATTAAAGAAAACCCTTTGAGTTAAATTAGATAGATAGCTCTGAATCCACGATATGGCAGAGGTTGAAAAGCCATAACACATATGTTTTTTCAACAACAGGTTATGGTCAATAATATCAAAGGCTGCACTGAAATATAACAGTCCTGCTCCCACAATCTTCTTATTATCCATTTCTTTCAACCAATCATCAGTCATTCCCTATAAGCATGCTGAAAGTATGTTGCTATTTTGTTTACAGAGAAATAGCATTGTATTTGGTCAAACACCATTTTTTTCCAACAGTTTGCTAAGATTTTGCATCAAGCTTATAGGTCTGCTGTTAGAACCAGTAAAGGCCATTTTATCATTCTTGGGTAGTGGAATTACTTTGGCTTCCCTCCAGGCCTGAGAACAAAGACTTTCCTCTAGGCTCAGATTAAAGATATGACAGATAGGAGTGGCTATAGAGTCAGCCACCATCCTCAGTAGCTTTCCATCTAAGTTGTCAATGCCAGGAGGTTTGTCATTATTGATCGATAACAATAATTTTTCCACCTCTCCCACACTAACTTTACAAAATTCAAACTTGCAATGCTTTTCTTTCATTATTTGTTTTTTTATGCATGAATACGATGGCTCACTGTTCATTGTTGGCATTTCCTGCCTAAGTTTGCCCACTTTGCCAATGAAGTAATCATTAAAATAATTGGCAACATCAAATGGTTTTGTGATGAATAAGCCATCTGATTCGATGAAAGATGGAGTTGAATTTGACTTTCTGCCCATAATTTCATTTAAAGTACTCCAACGTTCTTTCTTTATATCATTGATCTTGGCTTCATAATACAGTTTCTTCTTCTTTTTGTTGAGTTTAGTCACATAATTTCTCAATTTGCTGTAAGTCAACCAGTCAGATGTGCAGCCAGACTTATTATCCACTCCTTTTGGCCCGTCTCTTTCAACCATACAGATTTTCAATTCCTCATCAATCCATGGAGCCTTAACAGTTCTAACAGTCAGTTTCCTAACAGGTGCATGTTTATCAATAATTGGAAGACGCAATATCATAAATTCATCAAGTGCAGCGTCTGGATACTCCTTATTAATCACATCAGACCAACAAATATTTTTACATCATCCACATATGAGTCACAGCAAAATGTTTTGTATGATCTCTTATACACTATCTTAGGCCCAGCTGTTGGAACTTTGGCTTTCCTGGATATAGCCACTATATTGTGATCACTGCATCCAATGGGTACAGATACAGCTTTAGAACAAAGTTCTACAGTACTAGTAAACATTTGATTGATACATGTGGATGATCTTGTTCCTGTAGTGTTTGTAAACACCCTGGTAGAAGCTTCCTATTGAGTGGACAGCTTGATGAAAACCAGTCAATATTCAGGTCCCCAAGAAAGTAGACCTCTCTGTTTACATCACATACACTATCAAGTATTTCACACATATTATTTAGATACTGACTGTTCACACTTGGTGGCCTATAGCAACACCCCCCCAAAAAAAGGCTTTAGATGTGGCAAGTGAACCTGCAACCACAACACTTCAATAACACTTGACATAAGATCTTCTCTAAGCATTACAGGGATATGGCTCTGAATATATACAGCAACACCTCCCCCATAAGCATTTCTGTCTCTTCTATAGATGTTATATTCTTGTATTGCTACTGCTGTATCATCAAATGAATTATCTAAGTGAGTCTCAGAAATGGCTAATATATGAATGTTATCTGATGTTAGCAAGTTATTGATTTCATTAACCTTAATTCTAAGGCTACATATATTAATATGGGCTATTTTCAGCCCTTTTCTGGGAAGCTTATCAGAGATAGACATAATACTGAAAGAGCAAACAAAGCAAGAGAAAAAAAAAAAAATTTCAGCAGTCCATTAATCAATTGGTGTGTGTGTGTGTGTGTGTGTGTTTGTGTGTGTGTGTGTGTGTGTGTGTGTGTGTGTGTGTGTGTGTGTGTGTGTTGCGGGGTTGAAGCTACGAACCCATAGGCTTGGCTCTCTCATCCCTTCCAGGCTTCTGGGAGGGAAGGTGGACAATGAGCCTGTCATAGCGGATGTAAGCAATGTCCCCACGCGTTCTGGCAGCTTTCATGGCTGGGATAAGTTCTTTCCTCTTCTGGCGCACAGCATCAGGATAGTCCTCGTTGAGAAAGATATACGTTCCTCTCAAGTTCTTGGCTCTTTCCAGAACAGCTACCTTGTCCTTGAACCTCAGGAACTTGACCACTATCGGCCTGGGCCTGTCACCTGGGCCGGTGGTGGGTTTTCCAGTCCTGTGGGCGCGCTCCACCTCAATCTTCCTGTGATCCATCTTCAATTTCTCAGAGATGATTTCCCTCACTTTGTCCTCAGACTCCGTCCAGGTCTAGGTGGAGATTCTGCAATTCCGTCCACAACCATGTTGTTATGCCTTGATTGTCCCTCGAGATTTATCCGTCATTGTTATCATGGATTCACACACAGAACTGATGTCCTCTCTCAATGACTTACAGATTGCTGTAATCTTGCCGTTCTCCTGTTTCAACTCATCGAGCTGACCCTGGGAGAACTGCAAACTGTTCTTTAGGTCCTGGACCTCTCTGGTCAGGTCGTCCATTATTTTATTAGTCCAATCCACCAGTATTTGGAGAAAGCACTTGAAGCTATTTTCTTGTTGTTGTAACAACTGCTTGTAGAACTATTTTTGTTAGTTTAAAACAGGGGTGTCAACGGGTTTAATCCGGCCCGCGAGATGATTTTGTAAAGTATAAAAATGAGCTGCAATTTTTCAATAAAAGAAACTGCTGTTCCAATTGTGTCCACTGGATGGCGCAATAGCAATTGTGTTAAGCAAGCAAACTGTTTATACCGGGGCAGAGCAAATAGGTCAAGCAAGTGCAGCCAGTCCGGATGAGCTACTTTGTTTTGCCCGCGATATTTATTACGGCTTCTACTTTTAACATTATGTGCTTTGGCACCCTCATTGCCCCAATATGTCTCTGTCAAAAAAGAGAAAAGTGGACGCATCCTTCTATTTATTCACGGAATTGAATGGGAAAGCTGTATGTTTGGTGTGTTCACAGCATGTTGCAGTGCTGAAAGAATATAACCTTCGTCGCCACTATGTGAGTCTTCATGCAGACAAATATGACAACTTTCAAGGACAGCGGAGAAGAGAGAAGGTGAATGAACTGTTGGCGGGTCTGAAGAAACAGCAGCCTGTGTTTACTCACAGCCGAGACATCAGTGACGCTGCAGTGAAGCTAGCTACCTCATTGCTAATGAAATCGCAGTGGCTTCAAAACCATTTAGTGAGGGTGAATTTGTAAAAACATGCATGATGAAGGTAGCGGAGATTGTGTGCCCTGAAAAGCACCAGGCTTTTGCAAATATCAGCCTGACAAGAAACACAGTTGCAGACAGGATTTCCGATCTTTCAGTGGATTTGGACAGCCAGTTGAAGCAAAAAAGTAAAGTAATTTATTGCGTTTTCGGTTGCAATTGATGAAAGCACGGACATTACAGATGTTGCACAACTGGCCATTTTCATCCGCAGAGTTGATGACACATTGACCGTCACCGAGGAGTTCGTGGAGTTGGTGCCGATGACAGATACAACGACAGCAGCTGATATTTTCACTGCACTCGTCAGCGCGCTGGACAGGATCGGAGTGGACTGGTCCCGCGCTGTCAGCCTGGCTACAGATGGTGCACCCTCAATGATCGGGAAAAAAGCAGGCGTTGGGACAAAGTTCAGAGAGAAAGTGCAATCTGCAAATGGAGGACGTGATTTTTGGACTTTTCACTGTATTTTGCACCAGGAGGCTTTGTGTTGCAAGTCATTAAAGATGGATAATGTCATGAAGGTGGTTATTATTTTTATTATATTATTATTATATTATTATATTATATTATTATAATATTATTATTATTATATTATCCAAACTGTTAATTTTACCTTCCGATCCAGAAGCCTGAATCAACGTCAGTTTGACAGCCTTCTCAGAGAGAAAGACCACATCTATGGCCTGCCATACCACACTGAGGTAAGATGGTTAAGCCGAGGTGCTGTGCTGAGGCGTTTCTTTGATTTACGAGATGAAATTGAACAGTTCATGGAAGAAAAGGGCAAACCAGTGTTAGAACTTCATTCCGCAGAATGGATGCAGGATCTTGCATTTATGGTGGATGTTACAGAGCACCTGAATAACTTGAACAAACAGCTGCAAGGGTGCAACAAAGTTGCCACGCAGTATTATGACAGCATACGTTCTTTCAAGTTGAAGCTGTCATTGTGGGAGACGCAACTCGCCGGTGGTGATGCAGCTCACTTCCCCTGTCTGAAAAATGTGTGCGCGACCCAACATGTGGCAGACATGAAGCGGTTCAAAGATAAAATAACGGGACTGTTAAGGGAGTTTGAGCAACGCTTTCATATTTTTGGTGAACTGGAGAAAGACTTCAACGTTTTTTGTTCGCCATTAACCGTGACAGCCCTCGCTGCAAAACTGTTGTGCATGTTTGGAACCACATATCTTTGTGAGCAAGTTCTCTGTAATGAGCATAAATAAAACAAAGCTGCGCTCAAGGCTCACGCACAAGCACTTGAATCACATCCTGAAGTTGGCTGCCACTCAGGATGTGACGCCTGATATTGATGCGCTGGTGAAAGCTAAAAGATGCCAGGTATCAGGAGTCAAATAAACTATGCAACCCCACTTAAAGTGCTGCATGAGACACCCTGATATAGTTCTGTGATCTGTGATATACTTCTGTGAATCACTGAGGCATTGTGTGTTTGTGTGTTGTTTGTCCTCAGAATTTCAAATAGCTTGAGGTGTTTTATGATTAATAGTGATGTTGTGCTTTTGGACACACTCTCCTCAGGCTCCAGCTTTATGTTTATATGTTTTTATGTTGATGTGCTATGTTTTTAATTGATTTTATTTTATTTGTATATTTAACCTATTCTTGACTCTGTGGTTCTTGCACTTGTTTGGGGAACAGGATTTCATTATTTGTATCTACATTTCTGCCTGAGAAATGACACCCTGATATAGTTCTGTGATCTGTGAAACAGTTCTGTGAATCACTGAGGCATTGTGTGTTTGTGTGTTATTTTTCTTTAGAATTTTCAAATAAACTTGAGGTGTTTTATGATTAATAGTGATGTTGTGCTTGTACTATTTTGGACACACTGTCCTCAGGCTCCAGCTTTATGTTTTATGTTGATAGTATTAAAACAAAGAAAACAATCTGAAGTTGTTGTTTTTAAGTTATATATACCATGATTTTACCGGTCCGGCCCACTTGGGAATAGATTTTCCTCCATGTGGCCCCTGAGCTAAAATGAGTTTGACACCCCTGGTTTAAAAGATCCTTCACGTGTGAAAGAGAGACACCACTGTCCTCGACAACGGTACTCACAGGGAAGATTGAAAACAACAAACAGCAGGGATCTAGACAGCCACAAACCCAGGACAATCTGCGGTCCCAGCCACAATGGCTAACCGCGTCACGGGCTGCGTTCAAGCCCTCAAGAAAACCCCGCTAGCTTGATATGCTGCTAGCTAGCGGCTAGGCTAGCTGCAATGCCAAATAGCTCCTCAGAACCATACTTGGTCGGCAGGATCTCTGGACACAGAGACTAGCAATCCCAGCAACTGATACAACTGTGTCGCGGGATCCAAACTAAAAAAGTTAACTATCTACTAAGAACTTCCCAATATGAAACATTAATAAATAAACAGCTTCCTGTTTTTGCTGTGTGGAAGGCTTGAACAGACAAAGGATATGTCCTCCTGTCAGTGATTTGATGTGAGGCAATGTTCTAACCTTGACTTAACTCACTTAAATCTGCATAAAGCCTTGTTTACACTGCAGACCTTAATGCTCAAATCACTGACTGTCCAAACAGCAAGTTACAAGTGACCAAATCGGATTTGTGTGTTCAGACAGCAGTTGTTTTTCTGTATACCAGCTCCCTGGTATACAGAAAATACCCGAGCCCTGATGCAAGCTTCCAGAAAATTGGAACAGAAATGGCGCTCCACCAAACTGGAAGTCTTCCTACTAGCTTGGAAAGAAAGTACAGTGCAATATCGAAGAACCCTCACTGCTGCTCGATTATCCTATTTTTCCAACATAATTGAGGAGAATAAGAACAATCCAACATTTATATTTGATACTGTCACAAAGCTAACTAAAAAGCAGCATTCCCCAAGAGAGGATGCCTTTCACTTCAGCAGTGATGAATTCATGAACTTCTTCGAGAGAAAAATAATGATCATTAGAAAGCAAATTATGGACTCCTCTTTGAATCTGCGTATTTCTCCAAAACTCAGCTATCCTGAGTCTACACAAAACTGCCAAGAACTAGTGTCACGTTCGTCATAATGATTGGACCAAGGCGCAGCGTGATATGCGTACATCTCTTTAATAGTGTACTAGCAACACGATACAAAATACAAAACAACCAAACGAAACGTGAAGGCCTCGGTTAACAACACATAACCTACACGGAACAAGGTCCCACAAAACACAAGTGCACAACAGGCTGCCTAAGTATGGTTCCCAATCAGAGACAACAAGCAACAGCTGATTCTCGTTGCCTCTGATTGAGAACCACCCCGGCCAACCTAGAAAACACATGAACTAGAAACTGAACATAGAACACAAAACATAGACCCTACACACCCTGGCTCAACATATAAGAGTCCCCAGAGCCAGGGCGTGACAACTAGGATCAATGGAGACATTCAAGATTTTTAATCCTATATCTCTTGACACATTCATGAAAATAGTCATGGCCATCAAGCTGCATACTGGACCCTATTCCAACTAAACTACTGAAAGAGCTACTTCCTGTGCTTGGCCCTCCTATGTTGAACATAATAAATGGCTCCCTATACACTGGATGTATACCAAACTCACTAAAAGTGGCAGTAATAAAGCCTCTCTTGAAAAAGCCAAACCTTGACCCAGAAAATTTTAAAAACTATCAGCCTATATAAAATCTCCCATTCCTCTCAAAACTTTTAGAAAAAGCTGTTGTGCAGCAACTCACTGCCTTCCTGAAGACAAATAATGTATACGAAACGCTTCAGTCTGGTTTTAGACCCCATCATAGCACTGAGACTGCCCTCGTGAAGGTGGTCAATTATATTTTAATGGTGTCAGACCAAGGCTCTGCATCTGTCCTCGTGCTCCTAGACCTTAGTGCTGCTTTTGACACCATCGATCACCACATTATTTTGGAGAGATTGGAAACCTTAATTGGTCTACACAGAGTTCTTGCCTGGTTTAGATCTTATCTGTCGGAAAGATATCAGTTCGTCTCTGTGGATGGTATGCTGCAATAGTCTATGTGCCGAGGGGCTAGGGTCAGTCTGTTATATCTGGTGTTATTCTCCTGTCTTATCTGGTGTCCTGTGTGAATTTTAGTATGCTCCCTCTCTCTCTCTCCCTCTCTCCCTCACCTCCAGGAGGACCTGAGCCCTAGGACCATGCCTCAGGACTACCTGGCCTGATGACTCCTTGCTGTCCCGAGTCCACCTGGTCGTGCTGATGCTCCAGTTTCAACTCTTCTGCCTGCGGCTATGGAACCCTGACCTGTTCACCGGACGTGCTACCTTGTCCCAGAACTGCTGTTTTCAACTCTCTCTCTCTACCGCACCTGCTATTTCAACCTCTAAATACTCCTGAGTGGCACAGTGGTCTAAGGCACTGCATCGCAGTGCTAACTGTGCCACTAGATATCCTGGTTCAAATCCAGGCTCTGTCGCAGCTGGCCGCGACTGGGAGACTCATGGGCGGCGCACAATTGGCCCAGGGTAGGAGAGGGAATGGCCGGCAGGGATGTAGCTCAGTTGATAGTGCATGGTGTTTGCAATGCCAGGGTTGTGGGTTCGATTCCCACGGGGGCCAGTATAAAAAAATATATATGTATTCACTAACTGTAAGTCGCTCTGGATAAGGGTGTCTGCTAAATGACTAAAATGTAAATGCCCAGCTATGAAAAGCCAAGTGACATTTACTCCTGATGTACTGACCTGTTGCAACCTCTACAACCACTGTGATTATATTTGACCCTGCTGGTCATCTATGAACGTTTGAACATCTTGGAGAAAAATCTGGCCTTAATGGCCATGTACTGTTATGATCTCCACCCGGCACAGCCAGAAGGGGACTGGCCACCCGTCAGAGCCTGGTTCCTCTCTAGGTTTCTTCCTAGGTTTCAGCCTTTCTAGGGAGTTTTTCCTAGCCACCGTGCTTCTACATCTGCATTGCTTGCTGTTTGGGGTTTTAGGCTGGGTTTCTGTATAGCACTTTGTGACATCTGCTGATGTAAAAAGGGCTTTATAAATACATTTGATTGATTGATTTATAAAAACATTTGATTGATTGTTTGCTGACATGGATCTGATAGTTGTCATAGACGAGTGTATGTGTAATGGTGTAGGCTGATTGGTGGTGGTGCTTGTGCTTCCTATCACTCAGAAGTTATGTAGTAAGCTAAGGTGACAACAATACCTGCCATGGATGTTTCCCAGTTGCTTTGAATGTTCAAAATCATAGTGTAAGAACACTTTTAAAGCCTCAAAAGATAAAATAATCCAACTTTCAAAACTAGTCTTTTTTGGCTACCACAACAGTCAACTATCTAGCTAGGTAGCTGTTTATCTTTCTAGCACATTCAGTAATTTGTCTGTAAACAACTAACAAGCTACGAAAGTGGTTTGAAATGTGGCTTGAATTTATCAGATTCCATATGCTTTTTGGCTGTTCAGACTGCAGGACAAAGAACAAATTTGAGTGTCCTTGACCACCCCTGTGAGTTTTTGTTATGCCTTCTGTTACTCTGTTTGCCCTCATATTATGAATAATTGACTTAGCTATGTGTGTGAGGATAATGTATTCTTCGTGAAAACTTCTTAGAGCTGAGTTTCTTAGAAAGCATGACAGGGTATTAATAAAATACACTGGATGTCCAAGAATGAATAGAAGCTTTAGCATGGCTATAAGTCTCCACATTAAAGAATAATTTCACTATTTAGGAACTTAATCTGTATTTTTGATGTAGATGGCATGTTATAGAATGGTCCAGAAACCTTTTTGCAATTTCACTTGGTTTTGAGTTCCAGGGCGTCCAAAAACATGACCAAAGGCTCCAAGATATACTCAAATACGTCATTTTACAAACTGCAAAGCTCTCAGTATTGTGATGCAGGTCTTTAGACGTTTTATACATGAAATTGCATCATTCCGAACTTCATCCGCAACGTTATAATCCATTTTGTGGAACTCGAGCGATAATTTCCTGCCTATGCATATTGGCATAGATGTGTACTTCTTTGTTCCTCGTTCCAGCCTGGCTGATCTTGTGAGTGACTAATAAAACAACTAACTACACGTATCTGCCAAAATAAAGGAAACACCAATATAGTGTCTTAATAGGCCATTGGGCCACCAAGAGCCACCAGAACGGCTTCATTTATACACGTGTTTCCTTTCGTGTTTCCTTTATTTTGGCAGTTACCTGTAGCGCACAGTAGCGAGATGAATTGGGAACAAGGAAGTACACGCATGCATGCCAATATCGCTCGAGTTCCACAAAATTGATTATAACATTGTGGATAAAGTTCGGAATGACACAATTTCATATGTACAGCATATTTTCCTTTTGTAAAAGTATGTATTTGGGTGTTTTTGCAGCCCTTGTTCATGCTTTTTGGACGCACTGGAATGAGGATGGGGTAAATTTTCAAAACCAAGTGAAATTGCATCAAAAATACCGATTAGGTTCCTAAATAGTGAAATTCTCCTCTCATCAACTCACTGCATTATTTAATTAATAATAATGTCACGTCGGATTTAGCTCATGCAATTAGCTAGTGCAATTCTTTCCATTCCTTCTGGCAATTGAGACTGCAGTTGTTTTTATCCAGAATTAATGCAGTGGGACATGGACACAGCTTGACTTTAGCACACTCCCAAGGTATGAAAATGTTTAGCAAAGTTTGTTTCAAGGGTGAAATATCCCTTTAAAGGGGAATGGAATTACTTTAGGAAGTAAAGCTAAGCAAATACATTTTCCATCCACTAAAACTAAACATGCATTTAACATAGAAACATCTCTATTTTTAGAATTTTGATATTGAACAATGTTTATTAGCGGTATGGGTAGCGCCATCTTAAATTGCCATAGTAACGACGATTGGCGTCTATGGCAGGTTGAGCAAATTGTGAATTATGGTTGCTAAAAATAGTAAACTTGCTGGCTGTTGCTTGCAAGAATTAATGCTCTTTCCATGACATAGACTGACCAGGTGAATCAAGGTGAACGCTATGATCTCTTATTGATGTCACTTGTTAAATCCAATTCAATCAGTGTAGATGAAGGGGAGGAGACAGGTTAAATAAGGATTTTTAAGCCTTAAGACAATTGAGACATGTATTGGGATATGTTCCGGGTAGCCTCTGAGAATAACATTGACGTATACATGGACACGGGGACTGAGTTCATCAGGAAGTGTATAGGGGATGTTGTTCCCACTGTGACTATTAAAACCTACCCAAACCAGAAACCGTGGATAGATGGCAGCATTTGCGCAAAACTGAAAGCGCAAACCACAGCATTTAACCATGGCAAGGTGACTGGGAATATGGTCGAATACAAACAGTGTAGTTAATCCCTCCGTAAGGCATTCAAACAGGCAAAACGTGAATACAGAGACAAAGTGGAGTCGCAATTCAACGGCTCAGACACGAGACGTATGTGGCAGGGTCTACAGACAATCACGGATTACAAAGGGAAAACCAGCCACGTGCTTTGAGAGGCTAGTTAAGGATCATATCACCTCTACCTTACCTGACACTCTAGACCCACTTCAATTTGCATACCACCCCAATAAATCCACAGATGAGGCAATCGCCATCACACTGCACACTTACAGAGGAATACCTATGTAAGAATGCTGTTCATTGACTATAGCTCAGCCTTCAACACCATAGTACCCTCCAAGCTCATCATTAAGCTTGGGGCCCTGGGTCTGAACCCCTCCCTGTGCAACTGGGTCCTGGACTTCCTCACGGGCCGCCCCTAGGTGGTGAAGTGGTGAAGGTAGGAAACAACACCTCCAATTCGCTGATCCTCAACACAGGGGCCCCACAAGGGTGCATGCTCAGCCCCCTCCTGCACTCCCTGTTCACCCATGACTGCATGGCCATGCACACCTCCAAGTCAATCATCAAGTTTGCAGACGACACAACAGTAGTAGGCCTGATTACCAACAATGACGAGACAGCCTACAGGGAGGAGGTGAGGGCCCTGGCGGAGTGGCACCAGGAAAATAACCTCTCCCACAACGTCAACAAAATGAAGGATCTGATCATGGACTTCAGGAAACAGCAGAGGGAGCACGCCTCTATCCACATCGACGGGTCCGCAGTGGAGAAGGTGGAAAGCTTCAAGTTCCTCAGCGTACACATCACTGAAAATCTGAAATGGTCCACCCACACAGACAGTGTGGTGAAGAAGGCACAACAGCACCTCTTCAACCTCAGGAGGCTGAAGAAATTAGTCTTGGCCCCTAAGACCCTCACAAACTGGAGAACTACTCTAGAAATGGTTGTAATTGTTACAGGAAAGATAGAAAGGAGGATTAGATGTGGTTTGTTTGTGTTGCACCAGAATGAAAGGGAAAGCAGTTATGCATTGTAGGGGACTAAAATTGTGTTTGTTTGTAGTACTCCATTAAGTGTGACTCATTGCAGACATAGGCACTAGTTATTAATATTATATTACTTGTGTATGTCTTTCCCTCTCATTTGTAAGACTAAATGCAATTTGTAATATGTTTTTGGTGCAGATTAATATACAATCCAAATAAGAAAGTGTCTGATAACGGAAGATTCCTTAGAATCCCGGAAAAATATCACCATTCACTGAAATGTCTATAATTCACAGTATAAGCTATAACTATTCTGATTTCAGATGTTCAATCCTTAACAAATAAGGAAGACTCAATATGCTCTAAGTTTTTCTCTATCTTCATTAGGAAGTTGTGTAAATGGCAGTTGTTTGGGGGGAAAACCTTTGATTTACGTATAAGATATGTCACAAGCCGGGCCAGAACTCCGGTCTCAGATGTGGAAAGCTGGGGGTACTACCCCTTAGCCACAGAGGAAGTGTTGTAGGACCCAAATGAAACACCCAAGGCAATACTCCAGGTAAGTTGATTTAATGTTCCAAAACAGGAGGCAAAACAAAACAACTCCACGAGGGGAGAAAAACAAACTAAAGATAACTTCGAACAGCTTACTAGGACAGACACGGTGGGACACAGCAGGAGACACATAGTCAGGACGCAATAACCAAGTGAGAAACAAGGGGAAAACACACAGCTAAAATACTAAAGGGAAAACAAGGCACAGGTGACCTGGATCAAACTAATGAGGACACATGAGGAAGAACAAAGGCAGAGGGGAACACAGCTGACCTCTAGAGGCCAGGAGACAAACAGGAGAAGCAGGAAGCTGACAGGACCCCCTCCTCTAGGAACGACTCCTGACGTTCCTTCCAGAACACCCTGGCCCCCGGGTGCGAAAATCTCGGATCAACCCTGGGTCCAGGATGTCCCTGGCTGGAACCCAGGAGCGCTCCTCTGGCCCGTAGCCCTCCCAGTCCACCAGATACTGCAGAGAGTTCTGGACCCTCCGGGAGTCCAGTATCCGGCGGACTGTGTAGGCTGGCTGGCCGTCAATGATCCTGGGAGGTGGCGGGGGTCTGCGTGGGGGGGCAAAGGGAGAAGACAAGACAGGTTTAATAAGTGAAACATGGAAAGTGGGGTTAATTCTAAGGGAACGAGGGAGAACCAAACGATAAGACACAGGGTTAACCTTTCTAGCAATGCGGAAAGGGCCGATGTATCTCTGGGAAAGCTTCTTGGACTCGACCCGGAGGGGCAGGTTCTTGGTGGCCAACCAAACTCTCTGACCAGCTCGGAAACTAGGGGCCGTCCGGCGGTGGCGATTAGCCTGACTTTGGTATCTCTGGGAGGTCCGAAGGAGGGCACGCCTGGCCTTCTTCCAGGTCCGCCTACAGCGTTGGACAAAGCGCTGGGCCGAGGGAACACCAACTTGCGCCTCCTCCTCTGGAAATAATGGAGGGTTGTAACCGAACTGGCATTCGAAGGGGGACAATCCGGTGGCTGAGGACTGGAGGGTGTTTGTGGGCATATTCAGCCCAAATGATATAGGTGGCCCAAGACGTGGGATTACTGGCCGCCATACACCGCAGGGTGGTCTCCAGATCCTGATTAATCCGTTCCGTTTGACCATTAGACTCTGGATGGAACCCTGACGATAGGCTGGCTGTGGCCCCAACAAGCCTGCAGAAGGCCCCCCAAAACCGGGACGAGAATTGGGGACCTCGGTCAGAGACCACGTCCAGGGGAATACCAAATATCCGGAAGACATGGTTCATGAGGAGCTCAGCAGTCTCCTTAGCCGAGGGCAGCTTGGGCAGGGGAATAAACCGGGCAGCCTTAGAGAAACGGTCTACCACCACTAGGATGACGGTGTTGCCCTGGGATAGAGGAAGTCCCGTAACAAAGTCCAGAGACAGGTGTGACCATGGCCTTCGAGGAACAGGTAAGGGATGGAGCAGTCCCTGGGGTCGCTGGCGTGTCGACTTTCCCTGGTTGCACACCGGGCAGGCCTCCACATAGACCTGCACGTCCTTCTTGATGGACGGCCACCAAAAACCGCCGTCGGAGGAACTCCAGTGTGCGAGCACTGCCTGGATGGCATGTCAAGGGCGACTCATGACCCCACTGCAAGACGCGGGCCCGAACAGAGAGAGGAACGTACAGGCGACCGGCAGGACCACCGCCTGGATCGGGCTCATGGACAAGAGCTTCTCGTACCCCTCTTTTCTAGTTCCCACTGAAGAGGTGCGACGATCCTAGACCTCGGAATAATCGATGCCAAGGGCTTCTCTCGTACCTCGGGAGAATAGACTCGAGACAGGGCATCCGGCTTGACGTTCTTGGTGCCAGGTCGGTAAGACAGGAGGAACTGGAATCGATTGAAGAAAAGGGACCATCGTGCTTGCCGAGGGTTCATCCGCTTAGCCTGTTGGAGATATTCCAGGTTCTTGTGGTCTGTGAGAACCTGGAAAGGGTGCTGAGCCCCCTCAAGCCAATGGCGCCACTCCTCCAAGGCCAGTTTTACCGCAAGCAACTCTAGATCCCCCACGTGGTAGTTGCGCTCGGCCTCAGACAGGCGGCGAGACATGAAGGCACAAGGGTGTAATCTCCCATCCGCACCCCTCTGTGACAGGACGGCTCCCACCCCCACCTCTGAGGCGTCCACCTCCACCACGAAAGGTCTTTCTGGGTCAGGGGTCACCAGAATCGGAGCAGAAGTGAAGCGGCGCTTGAGATCCTCGAAGGCCCCTGCTGCTTCCGGACCCCAGTGAATCCTGGTCCCTCCTCCCTTGGTAAGCGTCGTCAAGGGGGCTACCACCGAGCTGAAATTCTTGATGAACTTCCGATAGAAGTTAGAAAAGCCAATGAACCGTTGAACCTCCTTGACCGTGGCAGGTGTGGGCCAATCGTGGACCGCCTTGACCTTCTTGGGATCCATCTC
The DNA here is from genome assembly GCA_036851935.1 of Coregonus suidteri. Lineage (NCBI taxonomy): Eukaryota > Metazoa > Chordata > Actinopteri > Salmoniformes > Salmonidae > Coregonus > Coregonus suidteri. The sequence goes on along the minus strand of JAGTTL010000267.1, from coordinate 47,752 downwards.
TAGGTGCCCAGGAGTGACAATAAACCCGAGAAACTGAGTCTGAGAAACATGAAATTCACACTTCTCAGGCTTAACGTAGAGGTGATTGTCAAGGAGCCTCTGGAGAACCCGGCTAACATGCCCCTCATGCTCCTTCAGTGACCTCGAGAAGATGAGGATATCGTCCAGGTACACGAAAACGAACAGATTAAGCATATCCCGGAGAACATCATTAATCAGGGCTTGGAATACTGCGGGGGCATTGGTGAGCCCGAACGGCATCACCCGATATTCATAGTGCCCCGTGGGCGTGTTGAACGCCGTCTTCCATTCGTCTCCTGGCCGGATCCGCACGAGATGGTAAGCATTGCGGAGATCCAGCTTAGTAAAAATGGAAGCCCCTTGAAGCAGCTCAAAAGCAGTGGCCATGAGAGGAAGGGGGTATCGATTCCGAACCGTGATCTTGTTGAGTCCCCGGTAATCAATACAAGGCCTAAGACCCCCGTCTTTCTTTTCAACAAAAAAGAAGCCCGCCCCAGCCGGGGAAGTAGAGGCATAGATGAGGCCGGCTGCCAAGGACTCCTTAATGTAGGTGTCCATAGCTGCGTGCTCGGGGGAGGACAAGGAAAAGATCCGACCTCTAGGAGGGCAGCACCCAGGGAGTAGATCAATGGCACAGTCATACGTGCGATGAGGCGGTAAGGCAGTAGCCCGGGCCTTGCTGAACACTGCCTTGAACCGATGGTAAACACTGGGGACTCGGGAGAGACGTCAACAGACTCTTGAAACTGGGTACTAGGGGCTGAGGGACTCTGAAGCATGCAGGTGAGTTGGCAAGTGGGACCCCAGCTTAGAATGGTGCCAGTAGGCCAGTCGATCTGGGGATTATGTCTGCATAGCCAAGGGTGACCCAGGATAATAGGATACTCGGGAGAGTCAATAAGATAGAAGGTCTCCTCCTGCTGGTGTTGAGAGATGGTAAGTCGCAGGGACTGAGTCGCCTCGGTAACCTTTCCTGGTTCCAGAGGTCTGCCATCTAAGGCTGTAACGGCCTGGGGTTGAGGAAGTAGTTGGGTAGGGATCTTAAGTTCCTTAGCCAAGGTTACATCCAGGAAATCACCTGCGGCACCGGAATCGATCATAGCCTGGACCCGATGCTGGTGGCCCCCCCAGGACAGAGTGGATGGAATAGCCAGGACAGCGTTAGTAGGAGGCGCTCTAATTCTCCCCATCACAGCCCTCCTGTAGCTGGGCGGGGACAGGCGTTTTCCCGAAAGCTCGGGGCAAGTGGAGCGGAAGTGGCCGGCAACCCCGCAGTAGAGGCACCGACGCTCCCTCATGCGACGTTCCCTTTCGTTGGGAGAAAGCCTGGAACGGCCTAACTGCATGCTCTCCGGGGAATCCTGGAGCAGTTCAGGAGCCGGGGAAGCTCTGAATGACGGAGTCCAAACAGGAGAAACAGAGCTGCTCAGAGGAACTTGGGACTGAGACACCTGACGGCGAGCCGTTCTCCGCTCTCTTAGACGATTGTCCAGGCGGATGGCCAAGGCTATGAGGGACTCGAGATCTCCAGCTGGTTCCCGGGTGGCTAACTCATCTTGAAGGGGCTCAGATAACCCTCCCTGAAAGCAGACCCTCAGCGCTTCATCATTCCATCCGCTCCTTGCTGCTATGGTCCGGAACTCAATGGCAAAATCTGCCGTGCTTCGGGGGCCCTGACGGAGAGACAGTAGGCGCTTGGAAGCCTCCCGCCCACTGACAGGATGATCGAACACCCGCTTGAACTCTTCTACAAATGCAGCGTGGGAGTCACAACAGGCCTCCTGGGACTGCCACACCGCAGAAGCCCAGGCGAGCGCCTTGTCTGAAAGAAGGGTAATGATGTAGGCAATCTTGGAACGGTCTGTGGGAAAACTTGAGGGTTGGAGCTCGAAGGTGAGGGAGCATTGGGTGAGGAAACCCTGGCAAGAGCTTGGATCCCCAGAAAAGGGCTTGGGAGGTGGTAGTCGGGGCTCCGCCAACCGAGAAGGCCGGTCGTCACTGGGGGGTGACCTGGGGGAAGGGAGAGGACCAGGGAGGCGTTCAAAGAGCTGGCGGAGGGAACTCATCATTTCGGCCAGGAGTTGAGAATGACTAGCCATCAGCTCCTCTTGTCGGCTGAGAACGGCTTCATGGCGCTGGAAAGAAGCCTCATGTCGAGTGATCACCGCCAACAGGTCTGGGAACTGAGTGTTTCTGGGTCCATGAGTGACTTGGTTATTCTGTCACAAAGCGGGCCAGAACTCCGGTCTCAGATGTGGAAAGCTGGGGGTACTACCCCTTAGCCACAGAGGAAGTGTTGTAGGACCCAAATGAAACACCCAAGGCAATACTCCAGGTAAGTTGATTTAATGTTCCAAAACAGGAGGCAAAACAAAACAACTCCACGAGGGGAGAAAAACAAACTAAAGATAACTTCGAACAGCTTACTAGGACAGACACGGTGGGACACAGCAGGAGACACATAGTCAGGACGCAATAACCAAGTGAGAAACAAGGGGAAAACACACAGCTAAAATACTAAAGGGAAAACAAGGCACAGGTGACCTGGATCAAACTAATGAGGACACATGAGGAAGAACAAAGGCAGAGGGGAACACAGCTGACCTCTAGAGGCCAGGAGACAAACAGGAGAAGCAGGAAGCTGACAAGATACACATTTCCACAGGTGTTTTTTCTTGACTGATTACCATTTGATTGATGTAGTGCTATTTTATGCCATATCATTTGAAAGGGCTGTTTCTCAGCTTTCAAAATATGTATCATGTTTTTCATATATGGGTTTGACACCAGCAAATTCTGCTCATTATTGCATGCAGTTCATGGTCTTTCAGCCAGTTTTGAGATTCAGCCATTTTTGGGAATGCCTGCCAGTGATGCAACAATGCCAAGATGTCGATTTACAGTTAGAGTTAGCTGGTATGGAATACTGTTTGGGTCTTTGCGTGTCAAAAAAGATACACGTCAAATAACACTATTTTGACAAGTCAAATAACATAATTATATTATAGAATGTTGCGTGCGCTGAATTTGCATGTGCAAGCCAAGCACCACCACCATGGTCAGTACTACTACGTTGACTTCGGTTGGCAGTATGGCAAAGTCACTCACAAATATCTTTGATACAGATGCTTGCACTAAGATTGCACTCAATGAGCTGTATAAGGCCATAAGCAAACAGGAAAACGCTCATCCAGAGGCAGCGCTCCTAGTACCCGGGACTTTAATGCAGGGAAACGTAAATCCGTTCCACCTCATTTCTACCAGCATGTTAAATGTGCAACCAGAGGAAAAAATACTCTAGACCACCTTTCCTCCTCACACAGAGATGCGTACAAAGCTCTCCCTCGCCCTCTATTTGGCAAATCTGACCATAACTCTATCCTCCTGATTCCTGCTTATAAGCAAAAACTAAAGCAGAAAGCACCAGTGACTCGGTTAATAAGGAAGTGGTTAGATGACGCAGATGCTAATCTACAGGACTGGTTTGCTAGCACAGACTGGAATATGTTCTGGGATTTTTCCGATAGCATTGAGGAGTACACCACATCAGTAACTGGCTTCATCAATAAGTGCATCGATGATGTCGTCCCCACAGTGACCGTACATACATACCCCAACCAGAAGCCATGGATTACAGGCAACATCCACACTGAGCTAAAGGGTAGAGCTGCCGCTTTCAAGGAGCGGGACTCTAACCCGGACGCTTATAAGCAATCCTGCTATGCCCTCCGACGAACCATCAAACAGGCAAATAGTCAATACAGGACTAAGATTGAATCGTACTACAGCGGCTCCGACGCTCGTAGTATGTGGCAGGGCTTGCAAACTATTACAGACTACAAAGGGAAGCACAGCCGCGAGCTGCCCAGTGACACAAGCCTACCAGACGAGCTAAATCATCTCTACGCTCGCTTCGAGGCAAGCAACACTGAAGCATGCATGAGAGCATCAGCTGTTCTGGATGACTATATGATCACACTCTCCGTAGCCGATGTGAGTAAAATTTGTAAGCAGGTCAACATTCACAAGGCCGCAGGGCCAGACGGATTACCAGGACGTGTACTCCGAGCATGCGCTGACCAACTGGCAAGTGTCTTCACTGACATTTTCAACATGTCCCTGACTGAGTCTGTAATACCAACATGTTTCAAGCAGACCACCATTGTCCCTGTGCCCAAGAACTCTAAGATAACCTGCCTAAATGACTACCGACCCGTAGCACTCACGTCTGTAGCCATGAAGTGCTTTGAAAGGCTGGTCATGGCTGACATCAACACCATTATCCCAGAAACGCTAGACCCACTCCAATTTGCATACCGCTCCAACAGATCCAGAGATGATGCAATCTCTATTGCACTCCACACTGCCCTTTCCCACCTGGACAAGAGGAACACCTACGTGAGAATGCTATTCATTGACCACAGGTCAGCGTTCAACACCATAGTGCCCTCAAAGCTCATCACTAAGCTAAGGACCCTGGGACTAAACACCTCCCTCTGCAACTGGATCCTGGACTTCCTGACGGGCTGCCCCCAGGTGGTAAGGGTAGGTAACAACACATCTGCCACGCTGATCCTCAACACAGGGGCCCCTCAGGGGTGCGTGCTCAGTCCCCTCCTGTACTCCCTGTTCACCCATGACTGCATAGCCAGGCACGACTCCAACACCATCATTAAGTTTGCCGACGACACAACAGTGTTAGGCCTGATCACCGACAACGATGAGACAGCCTATAGGGAGGAGGTCAGAGACCTGGCCGTGTGGTGCCAGGATAACAACCTCTCCATCAACGTGATCAAGACAAAGGAGATTATTGTGGACTACAGGAAAAAAAAGACTGAGCACGTCCCCTTTCTCATCGATGGGGCTGTAGTGGAACAGGTTGAGAGCTTCAAGTTCCTTGGTGTCCACATCACCAACAAACTATCATGGTCCAAACACACCAAGACAGTCGTGAAGAGGGCACGACAAAGCCCATTCCCCCACAGGAGACTGAAAAGATTTGGCATGTGTCCTCAGATCCTCAAGAAGTTTTACAGCTGCACCATCGAGAGCATCCTGACTGGTTGCATCACCCGCCTGGTATGGCAACTGCTCGGCCTCCGACCACAAAGCAGAGGGTGTGCGTACGGCCCAGTACATCACTGGGGCCGAGCTTCCTGCCATCCAGGACCTCTATACCAGGCGGTGTCAGAGGTAGGCCCTAAAAATTGTCAAAGACTCCACCCACACTAGTCATAGACTGTTCTCTCTCTGCTACCGCATTGCAAGTGGTACCGGAGCGCCAGGTCTAGGTCCAAAAGCCTTCTTAACAGCTTCTACCCCTAAGCCATAAGACTCCTGAACAGCTAATCATGGCTACTCGGACTATTTGGATTGTCCCCCACACCCCACCCCACTCCATCTTTTACGCTGCTGCTACTCTGTTTATTATCTATGCATAGTCACTTTAACTCTACCCACATGTACATATTACCTTAATTACCTCGACAAAACCGGTGTTCCCGCACATTGACTCTGTACCGGTACCCCCTGTATGTAGCCTCCCCCACTGTTATTTTATTTTACTGCTACTCTTTAATTATTATTTTTTACTTAACACTTTTTTTTGTTCTTAAACTGCATTGTTGGTTAAGGGCCTGTAAGTAAGCATTTCACTGTAAGGTCTACACCTGTTGTATTTGGCGCATGTGGCAAATACACATTTATTTAATTTGATTTATTAGCAACTTCTGGGGTGGCTAGCTAGCTAGCTTTAGCTTGGTACCTAGCTAGAACCAATGCAACCAGCCTGAAAACAATGACCAGAAACCACCATTTTTTTATATTCTTAACAATGATTTAGGAATCCATGTGACTAAGTATTAGCTAGGCAGCCACTTGTTGTTCTCTTTTTGAAATAGTTATTTTCATGAACTGAAGTTCTATCTACCTAGCTGGCTAACGAACTAAGCAAGCTAGCCAGCTACCTAGCCCTGTTGTCCCAAGCTAATGTTATAAGCAGTTAGCTAGCTTCATTTGGCAAGTGTCCGACTGTCATCAACAAAATATAAAAACTATCTTAACCCTTTAGAACCGATAGCGCCGTCAATGGCCTTTCTTTAAATTACTATAGCGGCCGCGAAACGACCTTGTTTTTCTAACAATAATGTCTCAGTCAATATCTCAAAATTAACTCGCTAACAACCTGTTAGTTAGCGTGGCTTCGCGTGGCTGTTGTCATCAACCAGAAACCAGAAACAGGGTATGCTGTCATTTGACTTTTCAACTCATACTTTTTACTTGTCGATGTTTGATGCTGTGAAACTTAATAGCTCTCAAATTAGCAAATCATGTCATGATAACTTGGTTGGTACAGGCGAGCACATCAGCGGTGGAGCTCGAAGGATTGCTCTCTGTCTCATGGAAGTAGTTGCAGTGTTTAGTTGTATACAGTGCATTCGAAAGTATTCAGACCCCTTGACTTTTTAAACAATTTGTTACGTTATAGTCTTATTCTAAAATTGATTAAAGTGTTTTTTTTTCCCCTCATCAATCTACACACAATACCCCATACTGACAAAGCAAAAACTGTTTTTTATAAATTTAGAAAAAACGTAAATATGACATTTACATAAGTATTCAGACTCTTTACTCAGTACTTTGTTGAAGCACCTTTGGCAGCGATTACAGCCTCGAGTCTTCTTGGGTATGACGCTACAAACTTGGCACACCTGTATTTGGGGAGTTTCTCCCATTCTTCTCTGCAGATCTTCTCAAGCTCTCTCAGGTTGGATGGGGAACGTCGTTGCACAGCTATTTTCAGGTCCCTCCAGAGATGTTCGATCGGGTTCAAGTCTGGGCTCTGGCTGGGCCACTCAAGGACATTCAGAGACTTGTCCCGAAGCCACTCCTGTGTTGTCTTGGCTGTGTGCTTAGGGTCGTTGTCCTGTTGGAAAGGGAACCTTCGCCCCAGTCTGAGGTCCTGAGCACTCTGGAGCAGGTTTTCATCAAGGATCTCTATGTACTTTGCTCCGTTCAGCTTTCCCTCGATCCTGACAAGTCTCCCAGTCCATGCCACTGAAAAACATTATCACAGCATGATGCTGCCACCATAATGCTTCACCGTAGGGATGGTGCCAGGTTTCCTCCAGACATGACGCTTGGCATTCAGGCCAAAGAGTTCAATCTTAGTTTAATCAGACCAGAGAATCTTGTTTCTCATGGTCAAAGAGACCTTTAGGTGCCTTTTGGCAAACTCCAAGCGGGAAGTCATGTGCCTTTTACTGAGGAGTGGCTTCTCTCTGGTCACTCTACCATAAAGGCCTGATTGGTGGAGTGCTGCAGAGATGGTTGTCCTTCTGGAATGTTCTCCCATCTCCACAGAGGAAATCTAGAGCTCTGTGAGAGTGACCATCGGGTTCTTGGTCACCACCCTGACCAAGACCCTTCTCCCCCAATTGCTCAGTTTGGTTGGGCTGCCATCACTAGGAAGAGTCTTGGTGGTTCCAAACTTATTCTAAGGAGGCCACTGTGTTCTTGGGGACCTTCAATGCTGCAGAAAATTTTTTGGTACCCTTCCCCATTCCGGAGCTCTACGGACAATTCTTTCAACCTCATAGTTGGTTTTTTTTTGCCATGACATGCACTGTCAACTGGGGGACCTTATATAGACAGGTGTGTGCCTTTCCAAATCATGTCCAATCAATTGAATTTAGGATGATCAATGGAAACAGGATGCACCTGAGCTCAATTTCGAGTCTGATAGCAAAGGATCTGAATAGCAAAGGGTCTGAATACTTGTAATAAATTAGAAAACATTTCTAAAAACCTGTTTTCGCTTTGTCATTATTGGGTATTGTGTGTAGATTGATGAGGATATTCTTTTATTTAATCCATTTTAGAAAAAGTAAAGGGGTCTAAATACTTTCCGAATTCACTGTAAATCTTATTGAGAAAGGTTACCTACATTTTGAAATAGTCTTTAAATACAGTTGAAGTCGAAAGTTTACATACACCTTAGCTAAATACATTCAAACTCAGTTTTTCACACATTCCTGACATTTAATCCTAATAAAAATTCCCTGTCTTAGGTCAGTTAGACAAGTGTCTCCTGAGTGGCGCAGTGGTCTAAGGCACTGCATCGCAGTGCTAGCTGTGCCACTAGAGATACTGGTTCGAATCCAGGGGAGACCCATGCGACGGCGCACAATTGGCCCAGGGTAGGGGAGGGAATGGCCGGCAGGGATGTAGCTCAGTTGGTAGAGCATGGCGTTTGCAACGCCAGGGTTGTGGGGTTCGATTCCCACGGAGGGGCCAGTATGAAAAAAAAATATATAAAAAAATAATGAATGCACTCACTAACTGTAAGTTGCTCTGGATAAGAGCTTCTGCTAAATGACTAAAATGTAAATGGTAGGATCACCACTTACTTTTGAGAATGTGAAATGTCTGAATAATAGTAGAGAGAATGATTTATTTCAGCTTGTATTTATTTCATCACATTCCCAGTGGGTCAGAAGTTTACATACACTTAATTGGTATTTGGTAGCATTGCCTTTAAATTGTTTAACTTGGGTCAAACGTTTCGGGGAGCCTTCCACAAGCTTCCCACAATAAGTTGGGTGAATTTTGGCCCATTCCTCCAGACAGAGCTGGAACTGAGTCAGGTTTGTAGGCCTCCTTGCTCGCACACGCTTTTTCAGTTCTGCCCACAAATGTTCTATAGGGTTGAGGTCAGGGCTTTATGATGGCCACTCCAATACCTTGACTTTGTTGTCCTTAAGCCATTTTGCCACAACTTTTGAAGTATGCTTGGGGTCATTGTCCATTTGGAAGAACCATTTGCGACCAAGCTTTAACTTCCTGACTGATGTCTTGAGATGTTGCTTCAATATATCCACATAATTTTCCTTCCTCATGATGCCATCTATTTTGTGAAGTTCACCAGTCCCTCCTGCAGCAACGCACCCCCACAGCATGATGCTGCCACCCCCGTGCCTCACGGTTGGGATGGTGTTCTTAGGCTTGCTAGCCACCCCCTTTTTCCTCCAAACATAACGATGGTCATTTTGGCCAAACAGTTCTATTTTTGTTTCAGACCAGAGGACATTTCTCAAAAAAGTACGATCTTTGTCCCCATGTGCAGTGGCTTCTTCCTTGCTGAGCGGCCTTTCAGATTATGTCGATATATGACTTGTTTTACTGTGGATATAGATACTTTTGTACCTGTTTCCTCCAGCATCTTCACAAGGTCCTTTGCTGTTGTTCTGGGATTGATTTGCACTTTTCGCCCCCAAAGTACGTTCATCTCTAGGAGACAGAACGCGTCTCCTTCCTGAGCGGTTATGACAGCTGCGTGGTCCCATGGTGTTTATACTTGCGTACTACGGTTTGTACAGATGAACGTGGAACGTTCAGGTACTTGGACATTTCTCCCAAGGATGAACCAGACTGGTGGAGGTCTACAATTTTTTTCTGAGGTCTTGGCTGATTTTTTGGGATTTTCCCATGATGTCAAGCAAAGAGGCACTGAGTTTGAAGGTAGGCCTTGAAATACATCCACAGGTACACCTCCAATTGACTCAAATGATGTAAATTAGCCTATCAGAAGCTTCTAAAGCCATGACATCATTTTCTGGAATTTCCAAGCTGTTTAAAGGCACAGTAAACTTAATGTATGTCAACTTCTGACCCACTGGAATTGTGATACAGTGAATTATAAATGAAATAATCTGTCTGTAAACAATTGTTGGGAAAAATTACTTGTGTCATGCACAAAGTAGATGTCCTAACCGACTTGCCAAAACTATAGTTTGTTAATAAGAAATTTGTGAAGTGGTTGAGAAACGAGTTTTTAATGACTCCAACCTAAGTCTATGTTAACTTCCGACTTCAACTGTAGTTGTTTTGCATTTTTACATTGTTACAGAAGTAAGAATCGTTGTCAATCAAATAGCCTACTTTGTGTGGGTTTTTTTGAAATACTTTCTGAATATTGTCCTCTGGTCACATTTGATAATTTGATTTATTTATATGTAAATAATATTTTTATAAGTATAATATATTATACATGGTACATTTTGAGTGAGTAATTTAGTCAAATGTACTACAATTTAAATACTCTAGGCTTTTTTGTTGTGAGTGTTAATTGTTTTTTTGATAGTGAGTGTCTTTACACACTGGAAGACAACATGAGTGTTATTCCTATTGACATGAATGTGGTGTCATATTAAAGAAGAGATTGTGCACTTTAAAAGTAAGTTAACTTGTTATCGTCATTTGTTCTTAGTTTTTTAGCTATGTCTGTTTGTTTGTTTAAAATGTGTGAGAAAATGAGCTTTATCTTGAAAATTCTCAGTAATCTACAGCAGCATCCTATATTTCTGTTGGGGTCTAAAGGGTTAAATTAGGGGTATTTTAGATTATGATACCTAGCTAGATAGTTAGTTTAGCTAGCTATAACTACTGAAACAGATGATGTTTGCTGTTTTTCTGACCAGCAGTGTCCCAGAGCTTTGGGAAGTGTATGTCTGCCTCATGTGGCAGCGGCATGTTCGCAAGACAAAACTTTACCAGCATAATAGCTTACGTATAGGTGAATCACTGTGACATAGGAAATACGAGTGATAGTGTAATCAATGAGTAATAACTACGTAAAACATTTATGAGCGTGTTAAATTATTATGTGACATGCGATCACATTCAGGCCCTGATTGGTCAACAAGCTTATTTGATGCTTCAAATAGTGTTATTTGTCCTGTCAAATAGTGTTATTTGTCCTGTCAAATAGTGTTATTTGTCCTGTCAAATCGTGTTATTTGTCCTGTCAAATCGTGTTATTTATCTTTTTTGACAGAAAATACCCATACACCGTTTCATAAGCTGGTGTTCTAAAGCCTACTGTTTTCCATTCCCCTTTAAGATAAAGGTTAGGATTAGGGGGAGGTTAAAATGGAAACAACTCGCTTTCGAAACAAAATTGACCCTTTAAATGACTAGAGCTTGCAAACCTAAACCAAACAACCTGTGTTCTCTGAGACAGTTCATTGTTCTGTAAGGCTTGCTTTTATACCCATGAGTCATCATTTTGAGATTGTTCAGGTGGAGTCTGCCGGGTCGTGTCTCTGGATACAATAGATGTGTCTCCATCTACTTATTATTATCTCCTCTCAGTTCTACCTTCTACATTCTTGCAAATGGACCTTGAGAAAAGGGTACGTTTTAAGTTGCTCTTTGATCTAAATTATATTTAATTAGGAAATTCTGTGCAGGCTTAACCCCCTGATTACATTTACAATTTTAGTCATTTAGCAGACGCTCTTATCCAGAGCGACCTTACAGGAGCAATTAGGGTTAAGTGCCTTGCTCAAGGGCACATTTACGTCATTTAGCAGACGCTCTTATCCCAGAGCGACTCACCAATTGGTGCGTTCCACCCTATTAGCCAGTGGGATAATCACTTTACAATTTTTTTTTTTGGGGGGGGTTAGAAGGATTACTTTATCCTATCCCAGGTATTCCTTAAAGAGGTGGGGTTTCAAATGTCTCCGGAAGGTGGTGAGTGACTCCGCTGTCCTGGCGTCGTGAGGGAGCTTGTTCCACCATTGGGGTGCCAGAGCAGCGAACAGTTTTGACTGGGCCTGAACGGGAACTATGCTTCCGCAGAGGAAGGGGAGCCAGCAGGCCAGAGGTGGATGAACGCAATGCCCTCGTTTGGGTGTAGGGACTGATCAGAGCCCGAAGGTACAGAGGTGCCGTTCCCCTCACTGCTCCATAGGCAAGCACCATGGTCTTGTATGCGGATGCGAGCTTCAACTGGAAGCCAGTGGAGTGTGCGGAGGAGGGGGGTTGACGTGAGAGAACTTGGGAAGGTTTGAACAACCAGACGGGCTGCGGGCATTCTGGATGAGTTGTAGGGGTTTAATGGCACAGGCAGGGAGGCCAGCCAACAGCGAGTTGCAGTAGTCCAGACGGGAGATGACAAGTGCCTGGATTAGGACCTGTGCCGCTTCCTGTGTAAGGCAGGGTCGTACTCTCCGAATGTTTTGTAGAGCATGAACCTGCAGGAGCGGGTCACCGCCTTGATGTTGGCGGAGAACGACAGGGTGTTGTCCAGGGTCACGCCCTAGGCTCTTCGCACTCTGGGAGGAGGACACAGCGGAGTTGTCAACCGTGATGGCGAGATCATGGAACGGGCATGGTCCTTCCCCGGGAGGAAAAGAGCAGCTCCGTCTTGCCAGGGTTCAGCTTGAGGTGGTGATCCGTCATCCATACTGATATTGTCTGCCAGACATGCAGAGATGCGATTCGCCACCTGGTTATCAGAAGGGGGAAAGGAGAAGATTAGTTGTGTATCGTCAGCGTAGCAATGATAGGAGAGGCCATGTGAGGATATGACAGAGCCAAGTGACTTGGTGTATAGGGAGAAAAGGAGAGGGGCCTAGAACTGAGCCCTGGGGGACACCAGTGGTGAGAGCACGTGGTGCGGAGACAGCTTCTCGCCACGCCACTTGGTAGGAGCGACCGGTCAGGTAGGACGCAATCCCAGGAGTGAGCCGCGCCGGAGATGCCCAGCTCGGAGAGGGTGGAGAGGAGGATCTGATGGTTCACAGTATCAAAGGCAGCAGACAGGTCTAGAAGGACAAGAGCAGAGGAGAGAGAGTTAGCTTTAGCAGTGCGCGGAGAGCCTCCGTGACACAGAGAAGAGCAGTCTCAGTTGAATGACCAGTCCTGAAACCTGACTGGTTTGGATCAAGAAGGTCATTCTGAGAGAGATAGCAAGAGAGTTGGCTAAAGACGGCACGCTCAATAGTTTTGGAAAGAAAAAGAAAGAAGGGATACTGGTCTGTAGTTGTTGACATCAGTGGGATCGAGTGTTGGTTTTTTGAGAAGGGGAGCAACTCTCGCTCTCTTGAAGACGGAAGGGACATGGCCAGCGGTCAAGGATGAGTTGATCAGCGAGGTGAGGTAGGGGAGAAGGTCACCGGAGATGGTCTGGAGAAGAGAGGAGGGGATGGGGTCAAGCTGGGCAGGTTGTTGTGGGCGGCCTGCAGTCACAAGTCACAGGATTTTATCTGGAGAGAGAGGGGAGAAAGAAGTCAAAGCATAGGGTACGGGCAGTGTGAGTAGGACCAGCAGTGTCATTAGACTTAACAAACGAGGATCGGAATGTCGGTCAACCTTCTTTTCAAAGTGGTTGACGAAGTCCATCCACAGAGAGAGAGAGGTGGGGGGGGGGGGGGGGGGGGGGGGGGGGGGGATTCAAGGAGGGAGGAAAATGTGGGCAAAGAGCTTCCTAGGGTTAGAGGCAGATTGATGCTTGGAATTTTAGAGTGGTGAGAAGTGTGCCTTAGCAGCAGAAACAGATGAAGGAAAATGTAGAGAGGAGGAGTGAAAAGATGCCAGGTCGGCAGGGAGTTTTTAGTTTTCTTCCATTTCCCGCTCCGATTGCCCCGGCTAGCTCTGTTCTGTGAGCTCGCAATGAGTCATCAAGCCCACGGAGCTGGAGGGGAGGACCGAGGCCGGCCGGGAGGATAGGGGACACAGAGAGTCAAAAGGATGCAGAAAGGGAGGAGAGGAGGGTTTGAGGAGGCAGAATCAGGAGATTGGAGGGAGAAGGATTGAGCAGAGGGAAGAGATGATAGGATGGAAGAGGAGAGAGTAGTGGGAGAGAGAGAGAGCGAAGGTTGCGGCGGCGCATTACCATCTGTGTAGGGGCAGAGTGAGTAGTGTGGGAGGAGAGGCGAGAGAGAAAAGGAAACAAAGTAGTGGTCGGAGACATGGAGGAGGGGGAGTTGCAGTGAGATTAGTAGCAAGAGCAGCATCTAGTAAAGATGAGGTCAAGCGTATTGCCTGCCTTGTGAGTGGGGGGGACGGTGAGAGTGTGGAGGTCAAAAGAGGAGAGAAGTGGAAAGAAGGAGGCAGAGAGAAATGAGTCAAATGTGGACATAGGGAGGTTGAAATCCCCAAAAAACTGTGAGGGGTGAGCCATCCTCAGGAAAGGAACTTATCAAGCGCGTCAAGCTCATTGATGAAAACTCTCCAAGGGAACCTGGAGGGCGATAGATGACAAGGATATTATAGCTTAAAAATGGGCTAGTGACTGTGACAGCATGGAATTCAAATGAGGAGATAGACAGATGGGTTAGGGGAAAAAAAAAACTTTAGAATGTCCACTTGGGAGGAGATGAGAATTCCTGTGCCACCACCCCTCTGACCAGATGCTCTCGGGGTTATGCGAGAACACATGGTCAGACGAGGAGAGAGAGCAGTAGGAGTAGCACTGTTTTTCAGTGGTAATCCATTTTTTCCGTCAGCGCCAGGAAGTCGAGGGACTGGAGATTAGCATAGGCTGGGATGAAGTCAGCTTTGTTGGCAGCAGAACGGCAGTTTCCAGAGGCTGCCTGAGACCTGGAACTCCAGGTGTGGGGTGCGTTGCAGCGACCACCAGGTTAGAGAGTGGGCAGCAGCCACGCGGTTGTGGGGCGTTTGTGTAGCCTGTGCAGAGAGGAGGAGAACAGGGATAGGCAGAGGCATAGTTGACAAGGCTGTAGCAAATGGCTACAATAATGCAAGAGGAGATCGGAATGAAATGAACTAAACATCTGGGAGGTGTAGAGAGCAGGGCCTCCCTCACCAAAAACATTCTAATTCTAACAAACAACGTATAATGTTTCACTGAACCACCCCGGAACAAAAAACTCTACCAACTTCCACCTTTAGAAATCGGGGTAAGAAATTGTTGTGAACCACAGCGGTCCAATGTCTTTAAAGGAATAGACGTCTCAACCCACTTATTCAGCATAGCTAAACTATGACACCATAGCCTAACTAGCTATGCTATAAGCATCCAAAAACCACACAGTTTAGCACCAAACACTTGCATCCAAAAACACACAGTTTAGCGCACCCAACACTTGGTCACAACAAACCCACCAATAGTGTTGTAACACACTAAGCAGATAATTAGTGTCCGTGTCTGTTGGCTAGCTAGCAATGGCCACTGTGTTGACCTTGTTTGAAGAACGGTCTAGCTAGCTAGCTTCGTTGCTACCCCCGGCACCGCCGAACAACAATGCCAACCACACAGTAACTAAACCACAACAGCCCACGATGCCTAGCTATGACGCCATAGCTAACTAGCATGCTAGCATCCAATAACACACAGTTTAGCACCAATACTTGGTTACAACAAACTACCAAGAGTGTGTTAACACACTCAAAACAGATAATTCATGTCTGTGTCTAGTTTATTTCGTAAAACAGCCAAAAATTAAACGTGTTGGTTAGCTAGCACAAAAAAAGAAGGGCAAAAAAAAGAAGATGAATGTATATTCTTTCAAATAGATAAGACGGTAGAGTTTCGAGGCCTCCAAGTCTGATGTCTGAGGTCACAGTGACTATGCCTTTGCCCCCTGGACAAAGACATTATCAAAGCTATAATTTTAATGGTAGGTTTATTTTGAAACAGTGATGAGGAGACAGAATAACAGAACAAAAATCGGCAGAAATACACCGCATGTCAAAATGTTATAAAATTGATTTTTATTTGTAATGATGAAAATAAGTATGTGACCCGCCTGATGTGACTCCCTCACATTTTCAAGGGGCTCCTGACGGAAAACAACAGGTAGGCCTACATCACAAATAATTTTGAACAGAACTCCATTGAGAAAGCTTCTCCAAATTGATCCCAATGACTACCCTACTGTCAGCTATAGGCTAAGGACCTGCCAAATATGCATATAGACAACGGTGGTAATGCGATCCATTTCTCCTCCACCATACACCACTGTTCAACTATATCATAGTATTCCAGCAAGGCATATACCGCGAGGTGATAAGTCCAATAGAGACATATTTTCTAAAAAGAATGAGTTTGACGAATGTATCGGCTTACTTTTAAGTTACCTTCCCCTGTTCTTTATGGCTGTGTTTTTGAATTGACTGGCATACAGTGAAATGGACCCTCAGTTGAAGGTTTGTTTAACATTCTTTATGTCCCTCTATTAGATACGTACGCCTTACCCTCAAGCCTAAGGCATTTGCAAGTGAAATACTCGTCGTTGTGAAGCCCTTTCTTAATTAGAACCTACGGTAGGCAGGCCTGAGACATTTGTTTGTAGCACAATTGTGTAAATGTTCCTTACAAGCCAGAGATGTTTCATAAAATTACATGAAACTTTCTCTGCTACCGTTGTTGTCTGGTCTGTGCGGATTTGTCCTTCTGCTGATTGAAAATTGAGACCAAATATACCACAGACGTATGTGTCTTAATGCTCCATTCAGTACGGCTGGTCTGTAATATGCGGTTTGTTTACTTCATTTTTGCAATCTGATTGGTGGCATTTGCATATGACAACACTTTGCACAATGATGGCTGAGACCTAACTTGAATCACAGACCGAACGTGCAAACACTTCCAGCTGATTGCGAAAGGAAACCGGGCTTCAGTTTGCCTACGGTCGGTATTACATTCGGCGATTGTTTAAATATCTGGCAATGCGTCATAGAATTGAAAAATACAAGCGACAGAACCTAACCCGCAACCTCAAAAAGTCATGTAAACACACACTTTCCGGGTGGATCCAGCTATCTCCGCACTCCTAACCCAGCCAAGGACCAACCGAGTAAAAGTAAACCTCATATCATTTATTCACAGTCTGGCTTGTAGAGAGACTTGGCCATCTTCTTTACATTGGCTTCTTTCAGACTGTGATATCCATGGAGTAACACATGGTAACAGTCCTGATGGTGTGATGCAAGTACCCTGCCTGACTGGGGACTATCTAAACATCAAGCTGTAATGGTAGTACTAGGAACTTCTAGTTACATACTTGATGTTTCTACTGTACGTGATACAGGCTGTTTTTATTGAGAATTACACCGCCTTGGGACACAAGTTTTTTTTAATGTCCTGCTCTCAATGATTAGACAGGAAGGGATAATCATAGCGAGTGAACTGCAGTTCCATACTCCTGCCTGGCAGCAGGTGGCTTAATGGGGGGTCCTTGGGCACCGCACCTCCTGACACTGCATAGGTCCGAACCATCTGATTTTGCTCCAAGTGCGTCTGATTGTCATCCATGCTAAATGAAAAACCCTGTGAACTGAATGTTAATAGACGATCCAGAGATACTGTAAGCTTGCTACCGTTGAATGCCAAACCCAACATAAACTCAGGATGCAGAGTATACACCTGTGGCGTTAATTAAAAACAGAATGCACATAGTTAAATTTGACCACACAATATGCCAACACATCACTGTGCAATGTAAGGCACTAGTTTAGCGTTTATAGGTCCTCGTGAAGGGGAAAGGGAACAGGCTGAAAATGCTAAGTGTGTCTGAGCGCAAGGGTAGGTTCGACTAAGTTCAACCTTTCATGTTGGGGCACAGTGGTTGTTTCCAGAAATGTCTTTCTGGGAAATTTGGCATTGTTTGGAGTAATTATTGTTTTTACCCAGGGGTGTTGTTGCCAGAGCAAATCTCTTGTACTATCACTGTGAGGCCTCAGACATCAGACTTGAGGCCTGAAACTCTAAACCGATCTTATCTATTTGAAATAATAATACCTTCATCTTCGTTTTTTTTTGGCCTTTGTGTGTATAACTGTAACACATACAACTGTAGTACATAGTTTTTGTTTTCTCCACTGAATGTAGAGGGACAACAATTTTTCCTGTGTACTTCTAGGAAACTGAAAGGAGCTCAGCATGTTATCTCAAAATCCTCCTGCATAATCCCCTCCTGAATCACTAACTCTAGATTGTAGTGCTTTTGTTTTCGTCGATAGACACGTCCCAAAGATCAGCAAGACAAGGTTTTTGGTCCCAGTGTAATTCAACAGAACAGAGTGAACAGACCTAGCAGCACTGTGACACTCTGGCTCTGGGACTTTTGTTTTGAGCCAAGGTTTTGTTTTGTTTGTTGGGTTTTGGTTTGGTTTATGTTGGGCATTTGGTTTATTTCTAGGTTTGCATTTCTGTTGTTTTCATTTATAGGTTTGGTCGATAGGACTCCCATCGGAGGTACGAGTGTCCGCTGTCCGGCTCGTTATCTCTGATTGGGAGCCCATATTTTTCTGTATGTTTTCTTTGGGAGTTGTGGGTTTTTGTTCTTAGTTCTGTCCCGTGTTGGAAGAGGACTTCACGTTCGGGTTTGGATTTTGTTTTTTTGTTAAAAAAAACTTTTTGAAATAATAAGTCATGTTTCTTGGGGGGCCCAAAACCCGGCCCTTTGGGCCCTATTTTAAAAAGACCTCGCCCCCCGTGACAGAAAAAACCCCCCTTTCCCGAAAACCCAAGGGACGGGGCAAAACGGGAACAGGGAAATTTAAAGGGCGCCTATAAAGGATTCAGGGGCTGGGGGGAATACTGGCTGGAAGGGGTCCCCTTGGGGGACAACCGGGAGGGTTTTGCCCGCCCTCCCTGAAGGAAACTGGAAAAAGCTAAAGCCGAGAGGGGGGTGGTTGGGGGAGGCCCCAAAGGAGTCCCGGGGTGGGAAACCCTGGGGGACTACCCAAAAAAATTTTAAAGGGGGTGTTGGGGAAGTCCAAAAGGGGGGGGAGACCTGCGCCTACTCCCTGGACTTTAACCCCGGGGAAGGTGAGTAAAAACGGGGAAGGGGGCCGTGTTTTTTCGGGGTAAGGGGCATGGTGTCTTCCTTTAAAGCAGGCCCTAGGGCCCCCTTTGGTACTTCCAGCTCCACGTATTTGGGCCCGGGGTAGTTGGCGTTGAGCCGAATGTCCCTGAAGCCGGCCCCAAAGTCGGGCCCCCAATTGCGGGCTTTTTCGGGCCCTACTGGGGCCCGGGGATTACGCCTGGGGTTCCCGGTTCGCCCACATAAAGGGCCTGTGGCGGGTTATTACCCCCCGTATGGTCGGGGCCGGGGGGGGGCATCACCCCGGGGAAGGTTGGGCAAAGGGGTTTTTGCTCAAGGGGGGCCCGTAAGCTGCACCGGGGCCCTTTAAATTTTCCGGGGCCAAACCCCCCCCTCGCGCTCAGTAACCAAACCCGTCCTTTCACCACGGACCAACCCCCCCCTGTGTGTTTCCCCCAGTCCCGTGCGTCCTTTTTGCTGCCTCCCGGGCCCAGGCCCTTTGTGGGAAGGGCCCCCCGGGGCCAGCAGGGCCCCGTTCCGGGTCTCCGCACTAGGGCCCCTTTTTTGCGTCCCCCGGGGCCCGCTTGGGCCCTGTTTCCTTCTCTCCCAAAAAGCCCCTAGGCCTTATGTGAGTTTCCCCCCGGGGGGCCCCGCATGCCCTGTTTTCCCGGGTCTCCCCACTAAAAGGGCCCTTAAAGTTTCGTCCCCAAGGGGCCCCCCCGCAAGCCCTGTTTGCTTTTCCCCCCCCCCCGCACCTAGGCCCCGGATGCGTGTTTTCCCCAGGGCCCCCCACCTTTCCCGTTCCGGGACCCCCGCATCAGGGGCCTCCCGGGGGCGCCTCCGAAAACGCCCGATTGGGCCGGGCTGCCCAACGGGGGCCCAAATCCCCTGCCCAAAGGGGCTTAAGCCAGGGCCCGGCGCCTGGAAACCCAACCCCTTTTCCGGGGGCCGACCGGGGGCCCCCTAGGGGGGCCTTCCCCCCACAGGGTCAGCCCCGGGCCTTCCCCAGACAGTTCCCGCCAGAGCCTTCCTCCAGCCAGGAAACGTCAGGGGGCCTTCACCCGCCATGATCCGTCCCCCGGGGCCCCCAGAGCCGGCCCGTCCCGGACCCCCCCAGAGCCCCGCCAGCCCGGATCCGCCCGTGATTTCCCGGGGCTTTTTCCCCCTTGCCCCGGGGCTTTCCCCTTATCCTGGTTTTTGCCCCCCTTTGTCCCCCTTTTCCTTTCCCCTTTTGGTTTCCGGGGCTTCCCCCTTTGGGGGGGGCCGGTGCTGCCCGTTGTTTCCCCGTGCCGGGCCCCTTTTTAAAACCCCGTGGGGGTTTTGTTGGGGGGGGGTCAAATTGGGGGAGGGCCCAAAAGGGAAACGGGGTAGTGACTAAAAGGGGGGGTGGGGACCAAAGACCAGGGCCAAAACCGGGCCCCCGTGGGGAGACCCCACCCAGACCCGCCCCTAGCTGTATGCCCGGGGGCGCCCGGGAATGCGCACCTTTAGGGGGGGGGACTTTTTGGGCAATTTTAAATTTTCTGGTTGGGGCTTTTTTATTTTTAAACCAGGGTGTATTTTGGGTTTTTTTGGGTTTTGGTTTTTTGGTTTTTGTTTCATTTGGTTTAAATTTTGGGGTTTTTTTTTTTGGCCTTTCTGGGTTTGGGGTTTTATTTCCTTTGGTTTGGTTTGATGACCCCCCAATCGGAAGGGAAAGAGGGGCAGGCCCGTGGCTTTGTTTTCTCTGATTGGGGGCATAAATTTTTTTTTGTATGGTTTTCCCCTTGTGGGGGGGTTTTTTGGGTTTTTTTTTCTTAGTTTTTTGTCCCCGTGTTGCAAAAGGGGCTTCCCCGTATCGGGGGCGTATTTTGTTGTTTTTTTTTCCCGACTTGTGAAAAAATTTAAATCTGTTTTTTGGCCCTGCCCTTGGGTCTATTTAACCCACATCGGAAAAAACCCTCGTGACAAGCCATTTGTTGTTTAATTAAAAGTTTAAAAGCTTTTTCAAGAAAAAACGATTTTTAATAAAAAAAAAGCCCGGGTTTTCATGGACATCTGATAATCAAAAACACAGGGAGGAAGTTTTGGGTATAATCCCAAAAAAAAAAAATTAAAAAATGACCCATTTAAGTGAGGGGAAAAATATTTTTATTTCCCCTGTGGGTTTTTTTACGTTTGCCCACTGACCCAAAAAATTATCAAGCTTAATTTTAAAAGGTTTGGGTTTATTTGAACCCCGTTTAGAGACCCGAATAAACACCCAAAAAAACCAAAAAAGCATTTCAAAAAGTTATAAAATTGATTTTTTTTTAAAAAGGGGGAAAAAAAGTATTTGAAAACCCCCCCTCAACAAAAGATTTTTTGGCTCCCAGGGGGTCTTTTATACCCCCTAACGAGATGAGAAATTTTGGGAAACAAAAACCCCCTTAAAGGCGTTTCTCCAACTCAGCGTGTTCCCTTTATAAAAAATAACCCCGTTTCCCAGAAACAAACAATCAATCAGATTTCCCAAACCCCCTCCACCATGGCCAAGGGCCAAAAAGCTCCCCCAAGGATGTCCCGGGCAAATTTTTAGACCTCACAAGGGTTGGGAAAGGGCTACAAGACCAAACAGTCTTGGGACAAGACCACCCCCCGCCTTTGGGGAGAAGGGGACCCCAAAAGTTGTGCATTATTTGCAAATGGAAGAAAACCCCAAAATAACTGTCAATCCCCCCTCAACCTGGGGCTCCTGCAAGGTCTCACCTCGTGGGGTTTCAAATTTAATCATAAAAACGGTGAAAAAATCAGCCCCCAACACACGGGAGGTTTGTCCCAATTTAAGCTGGGAAACCAAAAAGGGCAACCAAGAAAACCAAATTGGGAACCCCCCTACGCCATGAAGGGGCTTTAAAACCTGCAGCGCGCCGCAAGGGCCCCCCGTCAAAAAAAGAACATATACGGGGGGCCCCTCTTTTTTCCAAGAACATCTGAAAGATTCAAGGAGAACTTTGGGGGGAAAATTTTTGGTCCAAAGAACCCAAAAACGAGCCTTCTTTGGATCACTCAACCGCCCTGTTTTTGGGGGAGGAGGAATGCCTTTCCTATGACCCCAAAAAACACCCTCCCCACCCAAAAACAAACCCCCGGGGGTGGAGAACATTATGCTTTGGGGGTGTTTTTCTGCTAAAAGGGGGAAAGGAAAAAAGCTTCACCGCCTCAAAGGGACGATGGACGGGGGGCCTGTTTTCGTCAACTCTTGTGTGGGGAACCTCCTTCCCTCGCCAGGGCTTTTAAAATGGGGTTGGTTTGGTGGGTTATTCCAGGGTGACAATGAAAAAAAAACCCACGCCAAGGGAACAAAGGATGGCCCCAAGAAGAAGCACCCTTAAAGGGCCTGGATTTGGGCCCATCCAGTCCCCCCAGGGCCTTAACCCTAGAAAAATTTTGGAGGGGGGCTGAAGGGTTTGGTTGCCAAACGTCCCGGGCCCCGAAACCTTAAGACTTGGAGAAATCTGCAAAGGGAGTGGGCAAAACCCCTCCTGAGATGGGGGCAAACCTTGGGGGGCCAACTACCAAAAAACCTTCTGACCCCTGTGATTGCCAACAAGGGTTTTTTTTCCCCCCAATCTAGGTCTTTTTTTTTCTAAGGGGGCAAAAACTTATTTCCCCCATTAAAATGCAAATCAATTTTATTAAAATTTCTGACAAATTGCTTTTTTTTTGGGTTTTTTTTTTTTTTTTCTGTCTCCAAAATGTTCAAATAACCTACCTTAAAAAGATCGACTGGGTCATGTCTTTTGTCAGTGGGCAAACGTACAAAAAACAGCAGGGGGTCAAAAAACTTTTTTTTTTCCCCACTGTTTAACCCCTTTAGGGAAAAACTTTTAATTTTGGCTTTTTGATTGTGGAAAAAAGTATTTTATTTATTTATTTCAAAATTTATAAAAAAATCTTCACCTCCCAAAATGTATCAAAGTTTTTCATGTTATAAAATATTTTTTAATGGTTTTTACTTTGAAATTAATTTAATTAAATCAAAACCAAAGTTAGGGTTTTTTTCAATCCAAAAAAAATTATTTTTTGAAAGGAAAAAACCTAAATTTTTGTGGGGTTTTCTATTTTTATGGGGGACCTTTTAAATTTTCTTTTATAATATTTGGGTTTTCCCTTTTTGACTTTAAATTTTGGGGAGGATAACCTCCTTCCCTTTCTTTTTACCCTAAAATTATTGTCGTCCCAATGGCCGTATTTTTGCCTCTGTCACCCCCTACCCCTGGGGGACTTGTATTTGTTTTTTTCAGGGTGTGGTTTTTTTTCCGTTTGTGTGTTGCCCAGTTTTGATTTCTATGGGGTTTTGGGAAACTAGAAAGGTAGGGTCTATGTTGGCCTGGGTTTGGGTTTCCCAAACAGAGGGAGGCCCGTTGCTCGGGTTTCTCTATTGGGGACCCTCCCTTGGCCCGACCCTTTTTGGGACCTGTTAGTTGTGGGTCTTGTTCCGTTTTAAGGGATGTTGTTTTTATGCTACCTTGGGCTTTTACGGTTTTGTTTGTTGGGTTTTGGGCCCTGGTGTTTTTTTCGTTAAATAAAAATAATGCCCTTTTCACCCTGCGCCTTGGTCCTTCTGGTTCGTAAACGATCATGCAGAAAATCCCACCAAGCCCGGATCAAGGGGGCGTGACGAGGGGGGGAGGATGGACTTGGGGAAGGGTGAATTTGGGGTCCTGGGGCCCCCCAAAGGGGTTTTAGGCCATGATCCTGGGGGAAGACAACCCCCAAAAAAATTTTGGGGGGGGGGCTTCACGCCCTGGAAGCCCAGGGGAGCAAAGGGGGGCCCCGGGTAGAGGTTTCCGCTGTTTTGGGAAGGGGGCCACCCGATTACGGGGGGGCATTGGTTCCGAGGGAGGCCGAAGGAAAGTGTTGAGGCCCCCGGGGGAGGACTTTGGGTTTGGGGAGCAAAGGGGGGCGGGGGGTTTAAAGAAAGGGAAACCCCGTCCCCCCCTCCCCCCGCACCAATCAAATGGTGCGTGGTTTGCCAGTTTCCCGGGCCCCCGGGCCCCTTCCCGGATTCCCGGGACTAAGCCCGTGGTGGGGGGTTCCCCGTACGGTTTTGGGGCCCCTTCCTGCTCCCCCGCATCAACCCGGGGGTGGGGCATCGCCAGCCCCCGGGCCGGCCTGTTCCTGTCCCCGCACCAATTCCCTGGTGCGCCCTTCGCCAAACCGGCCCGGGCTGTTCCTTTCCCTCCACCAAGTCCGTGGTGCGCGGGGTCGCCAGGGGCCCCCCCCGGCCTGTTTCCCGTCCCGCGCACCAAGCCAGTGGCGCGTCGCCGGCCCGGCCTGTTCCTGCTCCCCGCACCAGGCCAGTGGGGCGGGGTCGCCAGTTTCCCGGGACGGCCCGTTCCCTGCTCCCCCCACCAAGGCCCTTTGGGGCGCGTCTCAGCCCCGTCCGGGCCCCTTTTCCCGCTCCCCGCACCAAGCCAGTGGTGCGCATCGTCCGCCCTCCGGCCCCCTTCCCTTCCCGTCCCCGGCCCCAAACCAGGGGGCGCGTCATCACCAGGTCTGGCCCGTTCCTGCTCCCCGCACCAAGCCAGTGGGTGGCGTGTGTCCCAGTCCAGCCCCGGTCAGCGGGCTCCACTCCGAGCCAGAGCGTCCGCCTCCACTGGTGCCTGATCCCTGCTCCGGTCCGCGCTCCACCCCGGAGCCAGAGCAGGTTCGATCACCATCGTCGGAGTCCCAGCCTCCAGTCAGCAGTTCCAGTCCAGACCCAGCCGTCAGCCCCTCTCCAGTTGTCGGGGTCTCCCACACCAGGGTCCAGACAGGTGCTTGTATTTTCGTGGGAGGAAGGATAGGCTGAAGCAGCGCGCAGAGGGTCCAGAACAACCAGGGGCGCAACGGGGATGTTGGAGTCATTGGTGGGTCACACACCGGAGCCGGATCCGCCTCCGAGGCGGAATGCCCCCCGCCCCTACCCTGTTATGTTTATGTGGCGCGGTCGGAGTCCGCACCTTTTGGGGGGAGGTACTGTCCACCGGCCCTGACTCTGAGGGGGACTTGTATTTGTTGAAGTCAGGGTGTGTAATTTCCGGTGTTGTGTGTTGCTATGTTTGATTTCTATGTTAAGGATCTAGAATGTGGTAGATCTATGATTGGCCTGTGTGGTCCCAAATCAGAGGCAGCTGTTGCTCGTTGTCTCTGAATTGGGGACCATACTTAGGCAGCCCTTTTGGCACCTGTTAGCTTGTGGGATCTGTTCCGTGTAAGGGTCTGTTTGTTTGTAGGCATACCTTGGACTTCACCGTTTAGTTTTGTCGTGGTGTTTATTTTTTCGTTAAACTAAACAGTATGCTTATCACGCTGCGCCTTGGTCCTTCTCGTTCGTAAACGATCGTGGACAACATTATAAACCACACACTTTTATATTTATATTACATTTCTATTATTTTTGGTGTGTACAAGGGGTCATCAAAGTTACGTTGTTTGTTACCACATTTTTATTTATTTAGGGTGGGCCTTTTTTTGGGTATATTAATGGTGTCTTTGGGTGAGGAACTGGATAAAAAGTCACAGTCTTTTTTTTTTTAGGCTATGGAAAATCCCTATTTCAACCACACCAGAGGGTAGCTTTTTTTTTTTTTTACTATCAGTGGAAATTAAAACAATATAAAAAAAAGGAACCAGTTTACACTTTCTTTTGACATCCGGGTTACAGGGTTACAGGTACCAATATACAAAAATGTCATATATTTAATATTCAGTCATATCCAACGCATGTAAAGTTACTTTGAAATATATTGGTTTTTTAAATCCCCCATACAGAATTTTGGAAGGGAAACAATCTCTCTAAACTTGTCTATCAATATTATCAATGTGCCCTGTCTCAGTTTGGCAAAACCTTTTCCTAAGTCCAATGTTGCATTTTTGTAACACTTACAAAACTACCTCTAGCTTTGGCCTCAAGAATGCTTCTACATGTTTTGTTTTGCAAAGAACATGCAAAGGGACAGGTTTTTGTCCAGTGTATTAAACAGAGTGAACAGGCAACTTTGGTGTTTAAGCTACTAATAAACTATAAAAAATAATTCACAATGCAATGTTTGATAATGCTTCGAGCCTACGGCTTATACTTTTCTACAAGCAATAAAAATAACATTTAGCCTAATTCCATTGCCCACAATCTAAGTTTTGTACAAATGTTGCATAATGATAGAATGACTGAAACAACAATTATAAAAATGACTCTAATCTCTAGCTAAAAATCTATTCTTACATGGATATCCAAAGTCAACTCCGTATCACCGAACATTACCGCAGTCCCGCGACGTCTAGTTTTATTGGGTACAATTTTTCATCTAATAAGTAGTTGTAGCTGATGTGCCGTCAACCCACTCAGCTCTCCTTTCCTCTATTTTGGATGTCATGCAGGTTCAATCCAGGACCTTTCAGACATTTTTTGAATCCATATATAATTCCTGTTTCACTTCTCTGTTTATGATCACCAGGTCTAACCCTCTCTTATGACAGTCCTGTCTTCTCTCATGCCAGGATGTTTTCTCAGTAGAGCGGTAGTAGATGGATTCTCCAAACGTCCTCTTTCCATTGAGTTCCATGTCCAGTTTGTTCACTTTTTCCTGTAACTGGTCTCTCTCTTTCGCGAGGGTGTTGAATCTGGCCTGTTGGTTTCTCCCTGCAGAGTAGTACTGACCAAGGAGTCCATTTTATTGAACGGTCAGGCTATGATCTCAACCATTAGGAAACACGCAGCAGCCCAAAGACACATAGCTCTGGAGGGTCTCTTCCACCTCTGAAGATATAGAGAGAGTTGAGCATCAACACCACCCCCAATATTCATAGTCTTCATTGTGCTGGATTCCTCGTCTTCAAATCCATCTTCCTTTGCAACAATGTCCTCTGACATTATTACAAACGTGTACGATGAAATACAGTAACTTGTGCTGTTATCTCAGCTCTAATTTGGGGTTTGTACCTGTGCCTCTGCCCATTATAATGCTCTGATTTGTGTGTGTGGCTTACTGCGATTCACTGTTTATTTTGTAACAGGAAGCTGGCATACAAAGCAGCGCTGGCCTTGTTTGACTCCAAATGTTCTCAGTTGGACTATGATGGCTAGCATAACAGAAAATCTAGATGGACACTTGGCCACAAAGTACTAGAAATGTGTCCCTTAGCTGACAATTCAGTGATCATGCACAAATCACAAACACACACAATTCACAATGCAATAATGTCTGAAAATACTTCCAGCCTACTGCTCATTACTTTTTATATACCAAATCATACAATTTTACTAATTACTATTGCCCAAAACCTGGTCTAAACTGAGTTCGTACAAAAATACACAATGCATCTCACCTCTTTTTCCAGTATTGTAAATATTGACCAAACATATTTCAGACCTTCCAGAGATAATCCTTATTATCCATTATCCTTAGGAGAAAGCTGTGAAACTCACATTTGTCCTCGGTAAGTATATTTTTCAGAGTATCCCTTAGCTAATATATTTAATTCCACAGGAGACACTCGCATTATTAATGATCTTATTAATATTATTAATTTTGGAGGGCAGCATCTCTAAAATGTTTACAGTCTCATAACATGTGTGTACAAACCCTCCCCCACCCTGTGTATAGTCAATATAAATCATAATTGTGCTGGTTGTGAAACATTGGCAGCAGACTCTAACCAAACAGTGCCATGTTACAGTACAAATGTTGTTTAATCATAAGTAAACAGTCAAAAGCTGTGTAGAAACATAAGTGGGTGGGTGAAATAAAAAATCCTTGTGTAGTCCAATGCTATTTACCTGCTGGGTTCGAAAAACTAGAATTCATAGAGCAGATATCATATCAACTCACAAAATACCACCCCATCCACCAAAGCACAAAACTTGCTACATATACAGTGCATTCGGAAAGTATTCAGACCCCCTCCCTTTTTCCACATTTTGTTATGTTACAGCCTTATTCTAAAATTGATTAAATAAAACATTTTCCTCATCAATCTACACAAAATACCCCATAACAACAAAGCGAAAACACGTCTTTTGTTCGTAAATGTATTAAAAATGAAAAACAGAAATACCTTATTTACATAAGTATTCAGAACCTTTGTTTTAAGAAATGAAATTGAGCTCAGGTGCATCCTGTTTCCATTGATCATCTTTGAGATGTTTCTACAACTTGATTTGAGGCCACCTGTGGTAAATTCAATTGATTGGACATGATTTGGAAAGGCACACACCTAAGGTCCCACAGTTGACAGTCCATGTCAGAGCAAAAACCAAGCCATGAGGTCGAAGGAATTGTCCATAGTGCTCCGAGACAGGATTGTGTCGAGGCACAGATCTGGGGAAGGGTACCAAAAACATTTTCTGCAGCATTGAAAGGTCCCCCAAGAACACAGCTGCCTCCATCATTCTTAAATGGGAAGAAGTTTTTTTTGGAACCACCAAGACTCTTCCTAGAGCTGGCCGCCCGGCCAAACTGAGCAATCGGGGGAGAAGGGCCTTGGTCAGTGAGGTGACCAAGAACCCGATGGTCAACTCTGACAGAGCTCCAGAGTTAATCTGTGGAGATATGAGAACCTTCCACTAGGAGAACCATCTTTGCAGCACTCCACCAATCAGGCCTTTATGGTAGAGTGGCCAGACGGAAGCCACTCCTCAGTAAAAGGCACATGACAGCCTGCTTGGAGTTTGCCAAAAGGCACCTAAAGGACTCTCAGACCATGAGAAACAAGATTCTCTGGTCTGATGTAACCAAGATTGAACTCTTTGGCCTGAATGCCAAGCGTCACGTCTGGAGGAAACCTGGCACCATCCCTACGGTGAAGCATGGTAATGGCAGCATCATGCTGTGGGGATGTTTTTCAGCAGCAGTGACTGGGAGACTAGTCAGGATCGAGGGGAAAAAGGAAATGGAGCAAAGTACATAGAGATCCTCGATGAAAACCTGCTCCAGAGCGCTCAGGACCTCAGACTGGGGCGAAGTTCACCTTCAACAGGACAACGACCCTAAGCACACAGCCAAGACAACGCAGGAGTGGCTTCGGAACAAGTCTCTGAATGTCCTTGAGTGGCCCAGCCAGAGCCCGGACTTGAACCCGATCTAACATCTCTGGGAAGGCCTGAAATAGCTCTGCATCGACGCTCCCCGTCCAACCTGACAGAGCTTGAGAGGATCTGCAGAGAAGAATAGGAGAACTCTCCAAATACAGGTGTGCCAAGCTTGTAGCGTCATACACAAGAAGACTCAAGGCTGTAATCGCTGCCCAAAGGTGCTTCAACAAACTACTGAGTAAAGGGTCTTAATACTTATGTAAATGTGATATTTCCGCTTTTATGTTTTTATACATTTGCACCAAAAAAATATATATATATAACGTTTTTGCTTTGTCATTTTGGGGTATAGTGTGTCGATTGATGAGGTAAAAAAAACAATGTAATCCATTTTAGAATAAGGCTGTAACGTAACAAAATGTGGAAAAAGTAAAGGGGTCTGAATACTTTCAGAATGCACTGTAACTACACATTAATTAGTTTGTACCTCAACGTGGGTAGAAAGAACATGACCTTGTACAACATGTTTTATCCCAAAAGCATACCCAGGATGATACCAGGTTTGAATAGTCAATAATAGCCCTTACTTTCATCCTCTTCAGATTGAAATAAATATCTCTCAGTCCTCCAAAATCAATTGCACAAGATGTGTGTGCTTTTGAGAAAAAGAGTGACCTTGATACAGTACTGTAGGCTAGAACCATGGATGTTCTCTGCATGATTAAATAGTTTTATTTATTGCCTAATAAGCTTGGTACAGATGTAGGATCTTAATTTGATCACTGTTTTTGTTGCTGAGATTTGTATTTGCATTTATTATGGATCCCCATTAGCTGCTGCTAAGGCAGCAGCTACTCTTCATGGGGTCCAGAAAAATTAAGGCAGTTATACATTTTAAAAACATTACAATACATTCATAACAGATTTCACAACATATTAAGTGTGTGCCCTCAGGCCTCTACTCTACTACCACATATCTATAACACAAATTCATGTGTACGTGTATGTAGTGCGTCTGTTATTTGTGTGTTTGTATGCATGTGTCTATGTTTGTGTTTGCTTCACAGTCCCCACTGTTCCATAAGGTTTATTTCTATCTGTTTTTTAAATCAAATTTTACTGCTGGCATGAGTTACGTGATGTGGAATAGAGTTCCATGTAGTCATGGCTCTATGTAGTACTGTGCGCCTCCCATAGTCTTTTCTTGGCTTGGGGACTGTGAAGAGACCTCTGATGGCATGTCTTGTGGGGTATGCATGGATGTCCAAGCTGTGTGCCAGTAGTTCAAACAGACAGCTCGTTTTTCATTCAACATGTCAATACCTCTCACAAAATACAAGTAGTGCTGAAGTCAATCTCTCCTCCACTTTGAGCCAGGATAGATTGACATGCATATTATTAACCTCTATGGGATCGGTGTCCCGTATACGGGACATTTGAGCTAACGTGCGCTAAGGTGATTAGCATGACTGTTGTAAGTAAAAGCAAACTTTCCAGGACATGGACATGTCTTATATGGGCAGAAAGCTTAAATTTGTGTTAATCTAACTGCACTGTCCAATTTACAGTAGCTATTACAGTGAAAAAATACCATGCTATTGTTTGAGGAGAGTGCACAACAATAACAAAAATTATCACGGCCACTGGTTTGATACATTCACCTCTGAAGGTAAATAATGTACTTACATTCAGTAATCTTGCTCTGATTTGTCATCCTAAGGGTCCCAGAGATAAAATGTAGCATAGTTTTGTTTGATCAAATCCATTTTTATATTCAAGGGTAGGAACTAGGTTCTACAGTTTGAACCCCTGCTGTCTCTGGCTCCACACCCTACCCGCCCCGGCCATCTCGATGTGTGAAAGTTAGTGTATAAGCTAATGATGCATCATGTATGACATTCCTGGGAGTGTGTAAACTTACATTTTGTATTACCATATCATTTTTGTATGTTCTCTGTACTTGAAAATGTATCAATTGACCAATTCTTATGTACTTGAAAATGTATCAATTGACCAATTCGGCACATTTGGCTTGATACAAAATAGTCCAGTATTGCAATGCTTCACTGGATCAATCTGAAACTTTGCGCGCGCATTGCTGCCATCTAGTGGCCATAATCTAAATTGCGCCTAAACTGCAATATTATATTGTGGCCATTCTCTTGCATTTCAAAGATGATAAAAAAACACACACAAAAACGGATGTTGTATTATCTTTTACCAGATCTAATGTGTTATATTCTCCTACATTCATTTCACATTTCCACAAACTTCAAAGTGTTTCCTTTCAAATGGTATCAAGAATATGCATATCCTTGCTTCAGGTCCTGAGCTACAGGCAGTTAGATTTGGTTATGTCCTTTTCGGCGAAAATTGAAAAAAAGGATCCGATCCTTAAGAGGTTAATGTTAGCTCTCTGTGTACATCCAAGGGCCAGCTGTGCTGCCCTGTTCTGAGCCAATTGCAATTTTCCTAAGTCCCTCTTTGTGGCAACTGACCACACAACTGAACAGTAGTCCAGGTGCGACAAAACTAGGGCCTGTAGGACCTGCCTTGTTGATAGTGCTGTTAAGAATGCAGAGCAGTGCTTTATTATAGACAGACTTCTCCCTATCCTAGCTACTGTTGTATCATATGTTTTGACCATGACAGTTTTACAATCCAGGTTACTCCAAGCAATTTAGTCTCCTCAACTTGCTAAATTTCCACATTATTCATTACAAGATTTAGTTGAGGTTTAGGGTTTAGTAAATGATTTGTCCCAAATACAATGCTTTTAGTTTTTGAAATATTTAGGACTAACTTATTCCTTGCACCCATTCTGAAACTAATTGCAGCTCTTTGTTAAGTGTTGCTGTCATTTCAGTCGCTGTAGTAGCTGACGTGTATAGTGTTGAGTCATCCGCATACATAGACTCACTGGCTTTACTCAAAGCCAGTGGCATGTCATTAGTAATGATTGAAAAAAGTAAGGGGCCTAGACAGCTGCCCTGGCGAATACCTGATTCTACCTGGATTTTGTTGGAGAGGCTTCTGTTAGACAGGTAATGCTTTATCCACAATATAGCAGTTGTTTTTCCAGCAACAGACTATGATCGGAAATGTCAAAAGCCGCACTGAAGTCTAACAAAAGAGCCTCCACAGTCTTTTTATCATCAATTTCTCTCAGCCAATCATCAGTTATTTGTGTAAGTGCTGTGCTTGTTGAATGTCCTTCCCTATAAGCATGCTGAAAGTCTGTTGTCAATTTGTTTACTGTGAAATATAATTTTATCTGGTCAAACACCATTTTTTCCAAAAGTTTACTAAGGGTTGGTAACAGGCTGATTGGTCGGCTATTTGAACCAGTTAAGGGGGCTTTACTATTCTTAGGTAGGGGCTTAACTTTTGCTTCCCTCCAGGCTGTCACGGTTTCGGCCGAGGCTGCTCCTCCTCCTAGTTCGGGCAGGCTTCGGCGGTCCCCCCCCCCCCGGAGTACTAGCTGCCACCGATCTATGTTTCATGTTCGTTTGGTTTTGTCTTGATGTTGTACACCTGTGTCTTGTTAGTCCTCGTTAGTGTCCTATTTAGTTCTCGTTGGTTGTGTTTGTCTTTGTGTGTGATTGTGCTTCTGTTTCGTGTTGGAGCTACTTATTTTCCCTCCAGTGTTTTGGAGTGGTTCTTTTTGGCACATGTTTGTGCGCCGTTTGTTTGACGCCTGTGTGCGCCGTGTATTCGCCTTCGGGCTTATTGTGCTTATTTCTTTTAGTAAATATTGCACTAAAGTCTTTTGGACTGAGCCTCTGCGTCCTGCGCCTGATTCATACACCACACCCACCTTCAGCACCCATTGTCAGAATCACACACCATAATGGAATCAGCAGGATCGGCAGTTACGCCTGAGTCGCTCAAGGAGCATATCCGTGGACAAGAGGACCAGATAAGACGACTGGGGACCGCTCTACAGGACGTAATCAACACCTTGCACCGATGGGAGGCCAGCAGGGTACCCACACCTCCACCTACCCTGCCCACCCCATCGGCCGGTCCACCAGTCCCAGGTTCGAACCCACAGGGGGATTCGGCTCTCGCTCCCGAGGGCGTATGACGGAACAGCTGCCGGGTGTCAGGGGTTCCTCCTGCAGGTGGAGCTCTACCTGGCCACTGTACACCCGGTGCCCTCCGGGACACGAGAGCGTTTCCGCCCTCATCTCCTGTCTCACGGGCAAGGCGTTGGAGTGGGCTAACGCCGAGTAGAGGGAAGATGGACGCCAACACCATCTCCTACGCCGAGTTCTCTCCCGTCGCTTCAAGGCCGTGTTCGACCATCCCACCTGAGGGCAAAGCGGCGGAGGAGCGTCTAGTCTACCTGAGGACAGGGGAGGAGGAGCGCACAGGCGTTTGCTTTAGAGTTCCGGACTCTAGCGGCGGACGCAGGGTGGAATGAACGGGCCCTCATCGACCATTTTCGATGTAGCTTTACGGGAGGACGTCAACGTGAGTTGGCCTGCAGGGATACCCATCTTACCTTCGACCAGTTGGTCGATATGTCCATCCGTCTGGGACACCCTCTGGCCACCCGTGGACGTCCCGAGGGGGGTCTTTCCATTCCGCCCTCCGGCACCTCCGAGCCGAGCCCTATGGAGCTCGGGGGTGCCGGCGCTAGAGAAAGGAGGAGGAGGAGCCCGAGGGGGCCTGTCACTTGCACCAAGTGCGGTCGTGGAGGGCACACTGCGGCCAGGTGCTGGGGAGGGTTCTCCGGGGGGAGAAGACAACAGGCCACGCACTGGGGGGGCCTCCCAGGTGAGTAGACGTCCCACTTACCCCAGAGCTTTCTGTTTGGCGCACTTTTGTATACCTGTTTGTTTTCCACAGGTTGCACCTCATTCCCAGCATAAGGCGCTAGTAGATTCAGGCGCAGCTGGGAATTTTGTTGATCGGGAGGTTTTGTTTAGATTTAGGGATCCCTCTCCTACCTGTTGAAAACCCTTTTCCCGTTCATGCCTTAGATAGCCGCCCGTTGGGGTCGGGGCTGATTAGGGAGATCACAGCGCCACTCCACTTAGGATGTGTGCGCAGGGGGGTCATGAAGAGACTATACAGCTGTATCTGATCGACTCTCCTGCGTACCCGGTGGTGCTGGGAATTCCCTGGTTAAGCACCCATAACCCTGCTATTTTCGTGGCAACAGAGGGCTCTCGATGGGTGGTCTGCTCAGTGCGAGGGGCGATGTCTGGGTGTTTCCGTGGGGGCGACTTCGGTGGAAAGTCCAAACCAAGTGCCCGCACTGCACATTCCGCCTGAATATGGGGATTTAGCTCTCGTGTTTAGTAAAACTAGGGCGACACAGTTGCCTCCTCATAGACAGGGGGATTGTGCGATTTATCTCCAGGCAGGAGCAGCGCTCCCACGGAGCCATGTGTATCCTTTGTCTCAAGAGGAGAGAAAAGCTATGGAGACTTACATAGCCGAATCTTTGAGACAGGGATACATTCGGCCCTCCACTTCTCCCGCCTCCTCGAGCTTCTTTTTTGTGAAGAAGAAAGATGGAGGGTTGCGCCCGTGCATTGATTACCGTGGTCTCAATCAGATTACTGTGAAATACAGTTATCCACTCCCTCTGATTGCGACCATGACGGAGTCATTGCATGGAGCGCGGTTTTTCACAAAATTGGATCTCAGGAGCGCGTATAACTTGGTGCGCATAAGGGAGGGCGACGAATGGAAGACAGCGTTTAGTACCACGTCAGGTCATTTCGAGTATCTGGTCATGCCATATGGGTTGATGAATGCTCCATCAGTCTTCCAATCCTTCGTAGATGACATTTTCCGGGATATGCAGGGCCAAGGGGGGGTCGTGTATATTGATGATATTCTGGTGTACTCGTCTACCCGAGCCGAGCATGTAACCCTGGTGCGTCGTGTATTGAGGAGGCTGTTGGAGCACGACCTATATGTCAAGGCAGAGTAATGTCTGTTTTTTCCAGGAGTCGGTCTCCTTTTTGGGTTATCGGTTGTCTGCGTCAGGGGTGAGAATGGAGGTGGATCGTGTGTCCGCTGTGCGTAATTGGCAAACCCCAACTACTGTAAAAGAGGTGCAGCAGTTCTTGGGCTTTGCGAATTACTACCGGAGGTTTATCCGGGGTTTTGGACAGGTGGCAGCTCCCATCAAGTCCCTTCTGAAAGGGGGTCTGGTGCGCCTGCAGTGGTCAGCTGATGCGGACAGGGCCTTTGGGAGACTGAAGGACCTGTTTACGTCGGCTCCGGTGCTGGCGCATCCGGATCCCGCATTACCCTTTCAGGTTGAGGTGGACGCGTCTGAGGCAGGTATAGGGGCCGTTCTCTCTCAACGGTCTGGCACGCCACCTAAACTCCGCCCCTGTGCTTTTTATTCTAAAAAGCTCAGCCCGGCGGAGCGTAACTATGACGTTGGGGACAGGGAGCTGTTAGCTGTAGTTCAAGCCCTTAAGGTGTGGAGGCATTGGCTTTGAGGGGGCTCAACACCCTTTCCTCATTTTGACTGACCATCGGAACCTGGAGTACATCCGGGCAGCGAGGAGACTGAACCCTCGCCAGCTCGATGGAGTATGTTTCTCACCAGTTCGTATTTAAAATCACGTACATCCCTGGGTCCCAGAATGGTAAGGCAGATGCGCTGTCCCGGCGGTATGACACGGAGGAGAGGTCCGTTGAGCCTACTCCCATACTACCGGAGTCTTGCCTTGTGGCACCGGTGGTATGGGAGGTCGATGCCGAAATCGAGCGAGCGTTGCGTACCGACCCCAGCCCTCCACAGTGTCCCTGAGGTCGGAAGTACGTTCCGCTCGAGATTCGGGATCGACTCATTTACTGGGCTCACACGTCCCCCTCCTCTGGACATCCGGGTATTGGCCGGACAGTGCATTGCCTTAGCACTAAATACTGGTGGCCTACTTTGGCTAGGGATGTGAGGGTTTATGTCTCCTCCTGCTCGGTGTGCGCCCAGTGTAAGGCGCCCCGACATCTGCCCAGGGTAAGTTACAACCCCTGCCCGTTCCACAACGACCATGGTCCCACCTCTCGGTGGATTTTGTGACAGACCTTCCCCTCTCTCAGGGGAATACCACCATCCTGGTCGTTGTGGACCGGTTCTCTAAGGCCTGTCGTCTTCTCCCTATGTCGGGTCTTCCTACTGCCCTACAGACCGCTGAGGCCCTATTTACCCACGTCTTCCGGCATTACGGGGTGCCCGAGGATATAGTGTCTGATCGAGGCCCCCCAGTTTACCTCCCGTGTTTGGAGAGCGTTCATGGAGCGTTTGGGGGTCTCGGTTAGCCTTACCTCAGGGTACCACCCGGAGAGTAACGGGCAGGTAGAACGTGGTCAACCAGGATGTGGGTAGGTTTCTGAGGTCGTATTGCCAGGACCGGCCTGAGGAGTGGTCAAGGTACCTTCCCTGGGCCGAGATGGCCCAGAACTCTCTCCGCCACTCCTCTACCAACCTAACCCCCTTCCAATGTGTATTAGGTTACCAGCCGGTTCTGGCACCGTGGCAGCAGAGCCAGATCGAGGCCCCTGCGGTGGATGATTGGATGAGGATGCGCTCGGAAGAGACGTGGAACGCTGCCCACGTCCACCTGCAGCGGCCGTCCTTCGTCACAAGGCGAGCGCCGATCTCCACCGCAGTGAGGGGCCGGTGTATACGCACCCGGAGATCGAGTCTGGCTCTCTACCAGAAACCTACCCCTCCGCCTGCCCTGCCGGAAGCTGGGTCGGCGGTTTGTGGGGCCCTTTAAAGTCCTGAGAAGATTGAAAGAGGTGTGTTATAGGTTACATCTACCTGTTGAGTATAAGAATATTAACCCCTCGTTCCATGTGTCTCTTCTCAGGCCGGTGGTAGCTGGTCCACTCCAGGACCATGAGATAGGAGAGACTCCTCCGCCCCCACTGGACATCGAGGGGGCTCCGGCGTACACCGTTCGGTCCATCTTGGACTCCAGACGCCGGATGGGGCGTCTCCAGTATCTCGTGGAGTGGGAGGGGTACGGCCCGGAGGAGCGGTGCTGGGTGCCGCGGAGGGACATCCTAGACCCATCTCTCCTGTCGGAGTTCCACCGGGACCATCCCGCGCGCCCTGCTCCGCGTCCTCCTGGTCGTCCCCGAGGCCGGGGTCGGCGCACGGCTGGAGCCGCGCGTCAAGGGGGGGGTACTGTCACGGTTTCGGCCGAGGCTGCTCCTCCTCCTGGTTCGGGCAGGCTTCGGCGGTCGTCCCCCCCGGAGTACTAGCTGCCACCGATCTATGTTTCATGTTCGTTTGGTTTTGTCTTGATGTTGTACACCTGTGTCTTGTTAGTCCTCGTTAGTGTCCTATTTAGTTCTCGTTGGTTGTGTTTGTCTTTGTGTGTGATTGCGCTTCTGTTTCGTGTTGGAGCTACTTATTTTCCCTCCAGTGTTTTGGAGTGGTTCTTTTTGGCACATGTTTGTGCGCCGTTTGTTTGACGCCTGTGTGCGCCGTGTATTCGCCTTCGGGCTTATTGTGCTTATTTCTTTTAGTAAATATTGCACTAAAGTCTTTTGGACTGAGCCTCTGCGTCCTGCGCCTGATTCATACACCACACCCACCTTCAGCACCCATTCACACAGGCCTGAAGAAACACTTTCTAGTAGGCTTAAATTTAAGATATGGCAAATAGGAGTTTGGCAAATAGGAGCTTCGTGATTTACACTAGCACACGGTTATATAAACAGTATTGCACTTTTCATGTAGCCTAATTTTGGCCAGCTAATAGCCTAACCACTGATCAAGTAACATTATGGACTAAAAGTTCAAATCCTGTTGCTGCAGGATTATTTTGCTGTGAAAATACCGGTCAAATTAAGATCCTACATCTGTAGGGGACAGTGTTATTTATTATCCTCTTGGGGGAGCATGGTGACCCAGAAAATAAAGTAGTAAAATAGCTAGCCAAGAAGATTGTGAGTACGGATAAAGTTGATATTTGGATGGGACCTAGTGGTGTTTATTGTCCTGATGGGAGCATGCTATCCACAAAATAATTCACAACAAAAAGTTCTCAAGATAAATTGGTTCTGGAATTCACTTCATCTCCACATTATTGGAGGGCTATGCTTCGTTTTCATGTTTAATGTATTATGTATGTGCTGTGCTCCAAGTGTGTTTACTAAAACCTGGTTGTTTTAAAAAAGCTATTTTTAAGTACTACATATTTATGCTTTCTGATGTGAGACATGTATTCCTACAGAACTGGATGGCACTGGATGATGTGTCTGATGATTTGTTGCTTTATAGTGCAAAAAGCTAGGCACATTTTGTATTCCATGCCTTGTAAACCAATCTATTCTGAGCGATGCCAGTGGTCCATTGCCTGGGCGAAACAGTCCAATTCAGCACAAATGTTTAGTAATGAGCCAAATGCCACTTTCAGGAAATGGATTATTCTCTCATGGGCCAGCTGGTTGGTGGACATGAAATAGTACTGTTACCTCAATGGAAATGAGGACTTGATTGAGGGAATGGAAGTGAACTACAAATCACCTGGTCCATGGTCAAATCCCATAACATCTACCTTCATCACAATATACTCTATATTGTATGTTCATAGTAGGAAAAAAAGCCAACTAATTAAATCAGTGAGTCTTTCATGAGGAAACATATTGCTGGCCACAAAATGATCAACAGTTTAATGTGATATCAACATGTATAAGCACTGCATTGGCAAATTATAAAAGTCTAATTTTTTGTAATATGCCACAAAGAAACTCAACGTTTCTACAGTTTGCCAAACATTTTAGAAATTGAAATACAGATAGATATTTGTAGAAGTGTAGAAAGTACTCCATTAATATGTTCCAGAAAGTATATATTTGATTCAAACACAGTGTTCTGGAGCAGAAACTAATTGTGGGGGATTGAAAGAATCATCAAGAGTCTTAATTCAACAAGAGAGTTTTAATTAATATTAAACACACTGATAACGAGTAATGAGTGATTAAAAGGAATAATTTAACATGATTATCACTTGATAGTCTCTGGGTTGCATTAATCCATAAATACAAAATGAAAGAAAAAAAATTGTAGTTCCAGCCCCATCTCATAACAGATTTGTGCATAACTGCTGAGTTTGAGTGTAATTGTAAATTTGCTGACGCCCTTATGTGGTGGTGAGTGAAAACTTGTCAAGAGTTATGACAGGAAATGCTTTGCAAGGTAGTTGGTTGGGGGTTGTGGGGAACGTAAATTGCAGGATTTGTAATCTGTGAGTAGCAGCAGTTTCCAATCCATGCATGTATGCATCCAATCCTAACACTTACCCTAACCACTTAATAGCATGCCTAAACCTAACCCATTCTAGATGTTCATTACTGACATTTGGTGGTCCCCTGTAGCTCAGCTGGTAGAGCACGGCGCTTGTAACGCCAAGGTAGTGGGTTTGATCCCCGGGACCACCCATACACAAAAAATGTATGCACGCATGACTGTAAGTCGCTTTGGATAAAAGCGTCTGCTAAATGGCATATTATTATTATTATTATTATTATTTGCTAAGTAAGAGTGTGCAACAGCGCCTCGCTATGGAGATAGCCACACACCGTACAATGAACACGAAGTGAGCGTCCCATGGCAGTACTCAAATATATACAAATCCGTATGAGATAGTTTTGTCCTATACCATGGATAGAAATAACCAAAGTGCTGTCTCTTGTTTTTTGGTTTTTACTGTAATCATTCTTGCTCTCTATCTAGAGTAGACAATCCCTGATTGGCTTATGTTAAGCAAACAAAATATGTAAATATTTAAAGAGTATTAGCTAGCTTTCGACACATAAAATGAGAAGAAGTGACTTTTTCAAATCTCTCTCACGTATACTAAACTATCAAACGTGGATGTGGTATTAGCTGTGAAAGGGAGCAGGATATACTTTTAAGAAAATAATTATGTTTTTTCCTGTTTACTTCTGATTGTAAGTGGTTACCACAGACAAACAACAACTTGACACTCTGATCTTTGAAGATTTTTCTTTAGTTTTCTCTGAAATGATTGGGGGGAAATGGAGGTCAGAGGGTAACGAGATCCCACACAATGCCTTTGAAGCAAGGTTGCTCAGTGATCCAGCACTAAGATAAAACCACAAACTGTACCTGTACAAGCTTTAATGTACAAGCCAATGTCATGACAAAACAATATGCCAGAAAACATGGACTTAAGCTTCCCATATCATACACCAATTAAATAAATAAGATAAAGTAGGCTTATATTGAGTACACATTAGAGTATTTTTAAATAGCTTATACAATATCGTTAATAAAAATCCCAACTTGTGTTTTTTTCCACTAAAAGGTCTCTATTACAGATGGCAAGACAGGTTTAAGTTATACGGACAACATTTCGCTTGTATACACATTGGCAACTCGCAACAAGAGAATCAGCCATTACATTCAAACAACAAAATGCTTTCTCTTCAAAAAACATTCAACTTTAAAGAGAAAATTACACTGTGTACATTTTTTTTTTCTGGGCAATATCTAATAGAGCAATAGCTAATATGTTTTACCTATTCAAAACTACTCCATGGTAGGCTACCATGTAACATATACAGCAGTAACCACAGGCTTTAATGTGTAGAGTGAAGCTATTTTATAGACGTTCATTTCAATAGCTACTTATGAGAGCAGAAATACAGCATCAAGAAGGACCAACAATATGCACATGCACAAAATACATGCACATATAAGAAGGCAAATTACCAAACATTCACAGTTTTGATGCATTATAAGACGATCAGAAATATCAAAGTCCACATTCTTTCCTTTCCTTGAGAGTCAGATTCAGCAATCTTACTGTGATCATGACAGAGAGAAAGAGAGAGAGAAAACAAAATAGATGAGATAGGGAGCAAGAGAGAAAGACAAAGAAAGAGAGATGCTCACTATACATATGATAGGATGTCCAGTATGGCACATCGTCTGGCGTGGTGTTATTCTGTTGATGGAACAGCGCTGATGTGGAACTGTGTAGCTTGAACTAATATCCAGTTTTCTTCATATTGTCTGTCCATAGCCCATGCTATCCCATCCCCAACAATATCTGAACAGAAACATGGAACCTCATAGCATTATATGTCTCAGAAGGACCCTCGAAAACAACCAATCATCATGGCCGTAGTTGAGCTGGCTCTCAGTGACCTTCAATCAGACGTTGGTGCAGTTGGTGGAGGGCGGTGTGTTGTCCACCTTGCTGCGTAACTCCTTGAGTTCGTTGAGAGGGGAGTTGGTAATCTGACACCTGAACACCTGCTTGTAGGCCTTCCTGAAGTTCTCAGAGAGGAAGGCGTAGATGACAGGGTTGACGGAGGAATTGCTGTAGGCCAGGCAGTGGGCCGCCACCCGGAACAAGAAGGACCACTGGGTCAGAGGGAAGTTGCCGAACTCCACCCACAGGTGGACCACATGATGGGGGAGCCATGACAGGCAGAACACCACCACCACTACAAGAACCGTCTGGGCAGTCTATTGGGGGAAGAGAGAGAGAGGGGAGGGGGGGGGGGGGCACAGGGTAAGAGGTTTCCAAGTATGAAGGGTGGCATTTGTCCACTACAGTTTTCTTAGAAAAATGTAATTTGACTTCTGTACTTATCTGTCAATACATTGTCTATTTGTTATAACTGTGTGCATCCACTAAACATGTGACATGTCCCTTTATGAGATTGTCTTTCAGTAGAATCTGGGATGTTCTCATGTCTTTTGCCAAAACTAGCAGAGTTAAAGGTGGCACCTGTCAGCTGAAAGGCCAATTTCATGCTTGCTGGCCTGCACTGCCTTTCCCCTGCATTCCTGGCTTGCAGATTTGATTTACAGCTGTGTTAAATAATTAGCACGCAACATGGGAGATATATTAAAGAGCGGGAACATACTAAGAAGGCATTGGGGCTGGGCTGGAGATGTTTACAAATGTGTCTGCTTGCTTTCCGCTGCTATTTGGGTAAAAGGGAGGCTCGAGTGCCTGCCTGCCATAGCAGTCTCCGAGCACCACTAACAGGGTAGCATTTGGAGCTTTTCCAGGAAACTGGGAGACGATGCCATGAAAAAGGAGGGAGGGAAGGAGAGAGGGAGATGCAGGACACAGAGAGAGGAGTGAGGCAGGGAGAAAGATATATGGTTAAAGACCTATAGGGACGCAGACAGAATAAAAAACAGACCTGTAGTACAGAGACAGACGAGAGAGATCAGACATGCAGACAGAGAGGGAGAGGATTAGCTAAGTAATGAATGAAGTGAAGTTTTCAGTAAGCACGGTGGCATCATGAAAATGTACATAGGTCCAGCTCAAACACCTACAATTCAGCACTACAACCAGCCCAAAATCAACATCAACAACATTGTTACAAAAGGCACAGCCACATAAAAAACCTCCCGTTCGCCTGTTCCCAGGTCTCCTTTGAAGACTAGCAGAACTGACTGTACACTGAACTCCCAATCATACAAATCAAATCAAATCAAATTGTATTTGCCACATGGGCCGAATACAACAGGTGTAGACATTACAGTGAAATGCTTACTTACAAGCCCTTGACCAACAATGCAGTTTAAGAAAAAAATGAAAATAGCAAATAATTCAAGAGCAGCAGTAAAATAAAATAACAGTAGGGAGGTTATATACTGGGGGTACCGGTACAGAGTCAATGTGCGGGGCCATCGGTTAGTCGAGGTAATTGAGGTAATATGTACATTTGGGTAGAGTTAAAGTGACTATGCATAAATAATAAACAGAGTAGCAGCAGCGTAAAGAGGGGGTTGGGGTGGGGTGGGGTGGGGGGGCAATGCAAATAGTCCGGGTAGCCATGATTAGCTGTTCAGGAGTCTTATGGCTTGGGGGTAGAAGCTGTTAAGAAGCCTTTTGGACCTAGACTTGGCGCTTCGGTACCACTTGCCGTGCGGTAGCAGAGAGAACAGTCTATGACTAGGGTGGCTGACTAGGGTGACACTGCCTGGTATACAGGTCCTGGAAGGCAGGAAGCTTGGCCCCAGTGATGTACTGGGCCGCACGCACTACCCTCTGTAGTGCCTTGCGGTCGGAGGCCGAGCAGTTACCATACCAGGCGGTGATGCAACCAGTCAGGATACTCTCGATGGTGCAGCTGTATAACTTTTTGAGGATCTGAGGACACATGCCAAATCTTTTTAGTCTCCTGAGGGGGAATAGGCTTTGTTGTGCCCTCTTCACGACTGTCTGGTGTGTGTTTGGACCATGATAGTTTGTTGGTGATGTGGACACCAAGGAACTTGAAGCTCTCAACCTGTTCCACTACAGCCTCGTCGATGAGAATGGGGGCGTGCTCAGTCCTCTTTTTTTCCCCTGTAATCCACAATCATCTCCTTGTCTTGATCACGTTGAGGGAGAGGTTGTTATCCTGGCACCACACAGCCAGGTCTCTGACCTCCTCCCTATAGGCTGTCTCATAATTGTCGGTGATCAGGCCTACCACTGTTGTGTCATCGGCAAACTTAATGATGGTGTTGGAGTCGTGCCTGGCTATGCAGTCATGGGTGAACAGGGAGTACAGGAGGGGACTGAGCACGCACCCCTGAGGGGCCCCTGTGTTGAGGATCAGCGCGGCAGATGTGTTGTTACCTACCCTTACCACCTGGGGGCAGCCCGTCAGGAAGTCCAGGATCCAGTTGCAGAGGGAGGTGTTTAGTCCCAGGGTCCTTAGCTTAGTGATGAGCTTTGAGGGCACTATGGTGTTGAACGCTGACCTGTGGTCAATGAATAGCATTCTCACGTAGGTGTTCCTCTTGTCCAGGTGGGAAAGGGCAGTGTGGAGTGCAATAGAGATTGCATCATCTGTGGAACTGTTGGTGCGGTATGCAAATTGGAGTGGGTCTAGGGTTACTGGGATAATGGTGTTGATGTCAGCCATGACCAGCCTTTCAAAGCATTTCATGGCTACAGACGTGAGTGCTACAGGTCGGTAGTCGTTTAGGCAGGTTATCTTAGTGTTCTTGGGCACAGGGACAATGGTGGTCTGCTTGAAACATGTTGGTATTACAGACTCAGTCAGGGACATGTTGAAAATGTCAGTGAAGACACTTGCCAGTTGGTCAGCGCATGCTCAGAGAACACGTCCTGGTAATCCGTCTGGCCCTGCGGCCTTGTGAATGTTGACCTGCTTAAAAGTCTTACTCACATTGGCTACAGAGAGCTTGATCACATACTCATCCGGAACAGCTGATGCTCTCATGCATGCTTCAGTTTTGTTTGGCTCGAAGCAAGCTTAGAAGTGATTTAGCTCGTCTGGTAGGCTTGTGTCACTGGGCAGCTCGCGGCTGTGCTTCCCTTTGTAGTCTGTAATATTTTTCAAGCCCTGCCACATCCGACGAGCATCAGAGCCGGTGTAGTATGATTCAATCTTAGTCCTGCATTGGCTCTTTGCCTGTTTGATGGTTCATCGGAGGGCATAGCGGGATTTCTTATAAGCGTCCGGGTTAGAGTCCCGCTCCTTGAAAGCGGAAGCTCTACCCTTTAGCTCAGTGCGGATGTTGCCTGTAATCCATGGCTTCTGGTTGGGGTATGTACGTACGGTCACTGTGGGGACGACGTCATCGATGGCAGAAACATTATGTACAGAATAAATTACAAATAACGTGAAAAAACACGTATAATAGTACAATTGGTTAGAGGGCTGTAAAACGGCTGCCATCTTCTTCGGCGCCATTTCATAAGTGCTGTCAAATTGGTATGTTTAGTGTTAAATTATTCTTTCAACTGTTAAATCCCAAATTAAAACGGAAATAACCTTGCACTGTTATTTATTTTATCATCATTAGTTAAGTCTAGGTGTTTGAGTCTGTGGTGTTTCTCTTAGAGACCGAGCACAGCTAATTTGACGGTGACAACTTGTGAATATGTAAATTATTCTGGGGCTCATATATGGAAATATAAATATATGAATCACTCTCATAAGCTACTTGATTTGGTATGGAAGAGGAAGCTGAATCTGTATGTATAGTACAGCATGTTTAGGTTGACCACAGGGTCATATCAATTGTAGTATAAATCTTTACCTGGCCTTTGACAGTCCCTTTAACACCTTATCTCACACACACACATACACATAGAGTGGGGAGAACAAGTATTTGATACACTGCCGATTTTGCAGGTTTTCATACTTACAAAGCATGTAGAGGTCTGTAATTTTTATCATAGGTACACTTCAACTGTGAGAGACGGAATCTAAAATAAAAATCCAGAAAATCACATTGTATGATTTTTAAGTAATTAATTTGCATTTTATTGCATGACATAAGTATTTGATACATCAGAAAAGCAGAATTTAATATTTGGTACAGAAACCTTTGTTTGCAATTACAGA
Organism: Coregonus suidteri; assembly: GCA_036851935.1. NCBI lineage: Eukaryota > Metazoa > Chordata > Actinopteri > Salmoniformes > Salmonidae > Coregonus > Coregonus suidteri. The sequence continues at coordinate 2,764 of JAGTTL010000267.1, read as the reverse complement.
GATCATACGTTTCCTGTAGGTCTTGACCAGGTTTGCACACACTGCAGCAGGGATTTTGACCCACTCCTCCATACAGACCTTCTCCAGATCCTTCAGGTTTCGGGGCTGTCGCTGGGCAATACAGACTTTCAGCTCCATCCAAAGATTTTCTATTGGGTTCAGGTCTGGAGACTGGCTAGGCCACTCCAGGACCTTGAGATGCTTCTTACGGAGCCACACCTTAGTTGCCCTGGCTGTGTGTTTCGGGTCGTTGTCATGCTGGAAGACCCAGCCACGTCCCATCTTCAATGCTCTTACTGAGGGAAGGAGGTTGTTGGCCAAGATCTCATGATACATGGCCCCATCCATCCTCCCCTCAATACGGTGCAGTCGTCCTGTCCCCTTTGCAGAAATGCATCCCCAAAGAATGATGTTTCCACCTCCATGCTTCACGGTTGGGATGGTGTTCTTGGGGTTGTACTCATCCTTCTTCTTCCTCCAAACACGGCGAGTGGAGTTTAGACCAAAAAGCTCTATTTTTCTCTCATCAGACCACATTACCTTCTCCCATTCCTCCTCTGGATCATCCAGATGGTCATTGGCAAACTTCAGACGGGCCTGGAAATGCGCTGGCTTGAGCAGGGGGACCTTGCGTGCGCTGCAGGATTTTAATCCATGACGGCGTAGTGTGTTACTAATGGTTTTCTTTGAAACTGTGGTCCCAGCACTCTTCAGGTCATTGACCAGGTCCTGCCGTGTAGTTCTGGGCTGATCCCTCACCTTCCTCATGATCATTGATGCCCCACGAGGTGAGATCTTGCATGGAGCCCCAGACCGAAGGTGATTAACCGTCATCTTGAACTTTTTCCATTTTCTAATAATTGCGCCAACAGTTGTTGCCTTCTCACCAAGCTGCTTGCCTATTGTCCTGTAGCCCATCCCAGCCTTGTGCATGTCTACAATTTTATCCCTGATGTCCTTACACAGCTCTCTGGTCTTGGCCATTGTGAAGAGGTTGGAGTCTGTTTGATTGAGTGTGTGGACAGGTGTCTTTTATACAGGTAACGAGTTCAAACAGGTGCAGTTAATACAGGTAATGAGTGGAGAACAGGAGGGCTTCTTAAAGAAAAACTAACAGGTCTGTGAGAGCCGGAATTCTTACTGGTTGATAGGTGATCATATACTTATGTCATGCAATAAAATGCAAATTCATTATTTAAAAATCATACAATGTGATTTTCTGGATTTGTTTTTAGATTCCGTCTCTCACAGTTGAAGTGTACCTATGATTATTACAGACCTCTACATGCTTTGTAAGTAGGAAAACCTGCAAAATCGGCAGTGTATCAAATACTTGTTCTCCCCACTGTATATTCCCCCCCCCACACACACACACACACATGCCCACACACACAAACACACAAACACACATACCCACACACATATACCCCAAAACTGTTAAATCAGCTAATTAACTGTGCCTCACACCTCCTACGCAGGGAATTCATTAAAACATAGTGGCATGCCAATCAAAAACAAACCCATTACCTACTCCAGTGTCACGAGCGCCAATGAAGTACGACCAAAGCGCAGCGTTGGGAGTGAACATGATGATTTTAATGTTGAAACACACGACAAAACACGATCCGTGACGTCCTCAGTTACACCGACTGAATAAAGAACATAGAACAAAAACCCACAACCACAAGGTGAACACAGACATTTAAATATGGCTCCCAATCAGAGATAACGAGCCGACAGCTGACACTCGTTACCTCCGATTGGGAGTCACTGACCAAACATAGAACGCGAACACCTAGACACTACCCACAGTACAAAACACACGGAAATCTACACACCCTGACTAAACATAAAAAGTCCCAGAGCCAGAGTGTGACAGTACCCCCCCCTAAAGGCGCGGACTGCGACCGCGCCTAAATACAAGCAACCAGGGGAGGGCTGGGTGGGCATTCCTCCTCGGCGGCGGCTCCGGCTCCGGGCCTCCTCCCCACTTCCTCTCCAACCCCCCAAAGTACCCCTGGTCCTGTCTAGCCCCGCTGGCCGGAACCGGACTGACGACACGCGCCCCTGGCTTGGCGCGTGGAACAGGAACGGACCGGACCGGGCTGACGATACACACCCCTGGCTTGGTGCGTGGAGCAGGACCGGACCGGAATGGGCTGGCAACGCGCACCACAGACTTGGTGCGGCGGAGAGTAGGGACGAGCCGGACAGGGCTGACGAAACGCACCCTTGGCTTGGGGCGTGGAGCAGGACCAGGCCGGACAGGGCTGACAAGACGCACCACAGACTTGAGCCGGGGGCAGGAACAGGCCGAACCGGGCTGGCGACACGTACCACAGCCTTGGTGCGTAGAGCAGGCACGGGCCGGACAGGGCTGACGAAACGCACCACAGACTTGGTGCGGGGAGCAGGAACAGGCCGGGCCGGGCTGGCGACGCGCATCATTGGCTTGGAGCGGGGAGCAGGCACGGGCCGGACAGGGGCTGACGAAACGCACCACAGACTTGGTGCGGGGAGCAGGAACAGACAGGACCGCACTGGGGACACACACCCCTGGCCCTCCACGGGGATCAGGAACGGGCCGGACCAGACTGGTAACACACCCCAGTACCTTTCGCCCTGCCTCCACACTTCCTTCCCCTTCGTGACCAGTGGCCCCCTTAACCTGGCGGCCTCCTCTGCCAACCTTCTGCACTCCTCAATCCCGTACTCCTGCTGCCCCGACGTCGTGAGCCCCCCCCCCTAAAAATGTTCTGGGGGT
>JAGTTL010000266.1:52053-69913 GCA_036851935.1 Coregonus suidteri | reverse complement strand
GAAAATAATACCCTCCAAATAATTTTAAGGAGAATTAGGATAAATTTGTAAGGGGAAGATATAATCAATTAGTAAGGGGAGAGATAAGGATCATTTGAAAGGGGAGAGAATAGGATCTTTTTTAATGGGAGATAAATAAATTTAGCATATTTTACTATTTAAATAGTGACTTCTGTTTACTTAAAGGACACCTTAAATTGATTCCCTTTAAACATGACATATTTTCCCCCTTTTCTTTGAAAGGGGATTATTTTCCCAGATCCCAAAAATTACTGGGATTTCAAAGGGGCTAAGAAAAATCAATTGTGGCTTGATCTGTTTAACCTCCTCCCTGCTTAGGGTTTTGTGGTCTTGATCATTTTTTTACCTCCCCCCTCTTATCGGTGTTTTTGGTGCATTGTCATGTGTTTAACCTCCTCCCTGTTATGGGTTTTTGTGGTGCTTGATCATGTTTTAAAACCTCCTCCCTGTTTATCGGTGTTGGGGTGTTTGACATGTTTTTAACCCCCCGCTTATAGGTTTGGGGGTGCTTGATCTGGTTTAACCCCCTCCCTGTTATGGGTGTTGTGGTGCTTTGATCATGTTTTAAAACCTCCCCCCTGCTTATGGGTGTTGTGGTGCTTTGATCTGTTTTTAAACCCTCCCCCCTGCTATGGTGTTGTAGTGCTTTGATCATGTTTTAACCCCTCCCGCTTATGGGTGTTGTGGTGCATTGATCATGTTTTTAAACCCCCCCCCGTTTTCGGTTTGGGGTGCATTGATCGTTTTTTTAAACCTCCCCCCTCTTATCGGGTTGTGGTGCTTGATCATTTTTTTACCTCCCCCCCTGTTTATCGTGTGTGGTGCATTGTCATGTTTTTTTTTTTTTAACCTCCTCCCTGCTTATCGGTGTTGTGGTGCATTATCATGTTTTTAACCTCCCCCCCTGCTTATTTGGTTGTGGTGATTGGGTCATGGTTTACCTCCTCCCTGCTTATCGGTTTTTGGGGTGCATTGTATGGTTTAACCTCCCCCCTGTATCGGTGTTGTGTGCTTGATCATGTGTTTAAACCTCCTCCCTGTTATGGGTGTTGTGGTGGCTTTGATCATTTTTTTAAACCCCCTCCCTGCTTCTGTTGTATGTCATTGCCCCCCATAATAGATTCCCCGGCCCTTCTCCTCTCTAGGGTATTCGGGAATTGGGGTGCGGTTTGTAACACAGACCTGCTTCCTGGGGGCTGAATAGATTTCGCAACTGTGGATAAAACCCAAATCTTTGTACTATCCTCTTCTACGTTTTCCCGTACTAGAAGCTGGGGGCTAAATGAGTTGAACTGTGGATAAAACCCCAAATAAATTTTGTCCTATCCTCTTCTACGTTTTCCCCCTGTACTAGAAGCTGGAGGCTAAAAATAGAGTTCGCAACTGTAAATAACCAATAATTTTGTCACTATCCTCTTCTACGTTTTCCCTTACTAGAAGCTGGGGCTGAATAGAGTTCGCAACTGGGTAAAAACCAATCATATTGTCACTTCCTTTTCTAGTCTTCCCCTGTACTAGAAGCTGGAGGCTGAATAGAGTTCGCTAACTGTTGCACAAATTGCACAAAATGACCTTGATGGATTTTTCTTATGTAGTCTATTGTTTTCTCTGTTTAAACCTGCCTCCCCCCACCCCCCCCCCTGGGGACTGGGGGTTAGAGACAACCCCCGCATCACTAGTTTGCTTTTTCTGCACCTTTGTAGAGATAGGGAGGGGATGACGGGGGAGGAGGTTGCCATTTTTTTGTATGAATCTTGCCCCTGGGGATTTTCCAAATGGTCACTAGCTGGCACGGCATAAAGTAAAAAAAAATACTGTTTTTTTTTTAATGAAACCTTAACTCACTGCTTACCTTACTTAAATTAAAACCATAAAAAAACATTTTTTTCCAAAATGTTTACGATATACCCAAATTTTTGACTATGCACGGCTATCTAGAGAAATTGCCAGTTCTGCCTCCAGGGCAAGATCCATGACAAAACGTCAACCGTGCTGGGGACCCAATGTAAAATCGAAAAGACATTGTTTTGATAATTAAATGCTTTTTATTATAAAAAAGTACAATATATCCATTCAATTATGGACAATGCCCATATACAATTGTAAAACCCCCATTGTACAATTTTCAATAAAGGACATACAAAAATATTAATATGGTTTTTCAAGGGAGGATCATCTAAATTTTCCCCATACATCAAAACAGTATAAAAAAAAACAAAACCAAACCCAAAAAAAATTAAAAAGTGTTGTCTGGAGAAGAGCGCCTCAAAATGACTTAAATTAAAATTTTAAACATCTAAAAAATTTCAACAAAGCACGATGTTCTGGTATTTACCTTAAATCAACTCTAAGCCCCATTTAAAATTCAGGGGGAGTCAGGGGAAAGACTCATGTTGTTTTGGGTGGTTCATCACATTTCCCAGAATATTCCTGTAATGTCAGATGGCTTTTGTCGACGGAAAACAGCCTAGTCGGCTGCAGACACTCATAAGGGTTAAAGTAGTTTATTTGCCTTTGCGGGTATTAAAAAGTAATACATCCTTGTAAAACTTGTTGGACTCATAAGGGGCGTACATACCAGTGGAGGCGCTGAGGGGGACGGCTCATAAAATGGCTGGGAAAGGAGCCTTAAAAGGCTCAAACAATGGAAAACCCTGGAAAACCCTGTATTTTAGTATTTGATACCCTTCCACTCAACCGCTCCAGCCATCAAGCCGTCCTCCCCCCTACGGCCCCCCAACCTCCTTGGTACTACACAAAACAGTAAAATTATCATAAGAATCAATAAAAAATTAAACAAAAACCTAAACTTCAAGCACTATTTACAAAACTTCGACTCTCTCGCAAATGAAACATTCGCCTCAAAACAGTTTTTACCTGTGTTCAAAATAAACTGCCCCAAAATCATAAACAAATTTATCAAAATGATAAACACCCAAGCATTCAGTAAACAATACACCGAAAAAAAAAAAACACTTTGTTAAAAACCCAACATTTCTCAGGAGAAGTACTTTTTAAATCTCAAAAAAAATTCATTTTTTTTTCCATCATTGTCTTTTCCTCTTCGTCCCCCTTTTTCCTCTTTCTTGCCCTCCTCCTCCTCCCTCCCTTTTTCGCCCCCCTGGCATACGCACTCGCCTTGCCCCTTTTCACTTTGTTTTTTCAAATCCATTCTCAGACTTTTTTTCCTTCCCCCCTTCCCAAAACCTTTTTGTTCTCTAAACGGCCTTTTTTGGGTTGTGTCCTAATTTGAAACAGGTTAAACCCCTTTTTTGAGGGTTTGTGTTCAACCCAATGACATGTGTTCCTTTTTGATTTAAATTGTTGCTTCTTGTGTTTACCATAGGTGACATGTGCTTTTAAGGGCGGAATGTGTTTTGAGAAGGGAAAATGTTTTTTGGGTTTTTCCCTAAAAAAGCCCCTAAGTGAGATCTGCAAATTTTGTTTTAACATGAAAAATGGTTTAAGGTATTGAAAATAGACTATAATTAGCTAAATTAGTCCAGGAACTGAAACTTTGTTCACCCAAGGGGTTTTTGTTTTAGCAATTTGGCCTTTTTAAACGCATTTCATGCTTTCCACGTCTTTTTACTTGACGGAGACTTGGCATAATCTTTTTTTTAACCCGTGAAAAAACCCAACGGGAAAAACTCTGACGGGGAAAATCCCCAGACTTCCGACTTTAATGATTTCAAGAAAACGGGGGAAAGGGGGGAAAAAAACAAGCCCCGCGGGAAAACATTTTTTTTAAACGGTCACCCAAACGGGGAAATTCTGTCCTCTTTCTAGAGCTCCGACGGGAAACATTTTTTTTAAACGGTCATCCAACTCGGATTTTTTGGCCTCTTTCTAGGGCTCCGATTTTCCGGGTTTGAAGCCCAGATGTCATGATTCAAACCCTCATTTTTTCCCCGATTCCCTTTGTCTTGAATGCGCAATCCCCGCACAAATGATCGAAATGACGGGCTTTTTTGGGGACACTGAAAACAAGAAAAATAAAAACGAATTTAAATCCATCAATAGCCTATGTTTAGTTGTGTGGAGACTTTGTTGCTACAATTGGGGGGAAATTAAAGCCTAAAAATTTTTTTAAAGTTTCACTGCGATTTCCCGCGTTCCCGCCCGGGATCCTTTGGTTTTTGTGCACACCCCAAAAATTTTAGTCTTTTAAACAGACGTTTAAATTTTAATTACAGTTATGAGTGATCCCTTTTTCATACGGGCCCCCCCCTTTGGGGAATCCCCCCCAAAAAACCCTGGGTTGTAAACACCATGCTCTCCCCCAAACCTACCAAAACCAGGGGGCCCCTGGGAAATTTTTTTAAAAAAAGTATTTACCTCTGTGACACTTTTTGGTTTTTTCTCATTGTGTAGTGGGGGCTTTTTTGAATTATTTCTTTTCGTTTCTAAACCAGAAGAAAGAAATTCTATAACTTTGAAAAAATTTATTTAAATTTGACCCGGGCGTGCTCCCGCTTCCTCCAAAACCCCTTTGGGCGCGGCCTAAAAATGAGGGGGCAATGCGGGAGAGATGAGAGTTGGAGGCTCATGTCTGTCAGAGCAAGAGAGTTCTGGGAGAGATTATTAGAATTTTTCCCTTGCAAAAAGGGGACAATTATCTTTATCCCGGGAGAGGTACCGGACCCCGGGCCCAAATAGGTTCCTGAACAAAACAGTCCAAAAAGAGGGGGGCCCGGGATCCTTTTTCCCGGCGGGGGAAAAAAATTTAACCTGATAATACACTAAAAACCATCATATAAAAGTAAATTTGGAGTAAAGGGATTTTTGCGTGGTCCTCCCCTACGATGGGAAAAGCAGGGCATTTTTAGGTACAGATAAAAATAAGTTTTGTTTTAAATTTCACAGGTTGGTAAAAAGGAAGGGGGCCAAAGCTTGATGCTCCTTTCCAAAAATATAAGGGGCTTATTCAGTAAAAATTAAATGATCGATGCTTACCCCATTTGAAAAATTACAAAAATATCGATATATTCATCCCCACACTGTATCTGTGAGTTTTTTGGCATTTCCATGGCCAGTGGGCCATTTGCTAAAATAACCCAACACTTTAGTGACAAAACCATCAGTAGATTTAAAAGGATCCCGAGGGAAAAAACCCTTTTAACTTGTATTTTTCATGTGTCCCAGGGTTTTAACCCAAAAAAGAAATTACTTTTATCATTTTACACCCTTTTTATCCAAAAAAATCAGTTTGATGGAAACATCTCTGGAGGGAAAAATGCGCATATTATTTTATGCAGATTTTAGAATATTCGCAGGGAAAACCCTTTTCAAATTATTGGTTAAAACGATCTATTGACAGAAAACCCTTTTCCCGTTTAAAACAATAAAAATAATTGTCAAAAAATTTTAAAGGCAGTCGAGAGGAAGAAAAGATCAACGGGGAACCAAAAACCAGAAAAAAAGTTTAAAGGGAACCCGCAACAGAACCGGGAAAAAGGTTTGATCGATACTTTTCCCAAAACAAACTGATTTTTAAAAAACAACGGGTTTAAAAAAAGTTTATTTTACGGGGTCACAAAAAAAAAAAAAAACCAAAAAGTGCTTTGAAAAGGGCCCCCCACTCTGTCCCCCCAAACTTATTCCAGGCCCCTCCCTCCCAGCTGAAAGTCTTTACCAGTGGTGTTTTTAGGGCTCCCTGCCTGCCAGCTGAAAGTTTTTAACCAGTGGGTGGGGTTTAGGCTCCCTCCCGGCAGCTAAAAGTCTTTACCAGGGGGGGTTTTAGGCCCCCGGGCCCCTTCCCTTTTCTAAAAACAGGGGCCAAACTGTACTAAATTTACAAGTTTTCATTCAGAAATAGATTTTTTATTTGCTAGAGAAAGAGAATGGTGGTGTGGGGAAAGAGGGGGTGTCCCGGACACAACAAAAGTTTCGGGATGTTTTTGCTTTAGTTTTTAGTGTTAGTCCAAAAGACGTTCAGGCAGGGGGGGGTGGTTAACTGGCGCTCTAGCCCAAAAGGGACGTTCAGGCAGGGGGGGGGTTAACTGGCGCTCTATTCCAAAAGACTTTTCGGGCCCGGAGGGGGTTTAACTGGCGCTCTAGCCACAAGACGTTCGGGCAGGGGGGGGGTTAAAACTGGTGCTCTGGTCCAAAAGAGGTTCAGGAGGGGGGGGGTTAACTGGCGCTTTTTGTCCACAAGACGTTAAAGGGGAGGGGGTTTTAACTGGCCCCTCTGTCCAAAAGACTTTCGGGGCAGGGGGGGGGTTAACTGGCGCTCTAGTCCACAAGACGTTCAGGCAGGGGGGTTTAACTGGCGCTCTACCCAAAGACGTTCAGGGCAGGGGGGGGTTTAAAACTGGCGCTCTAGTCCACAAGAGGGTTCAGGCGGGGGGGTTTTTTAACTGGCGCTCTATTTCCAAAAGGGACGTTCAGGCAGGGGGGGGGTTAACGGGCACTCTAGTCCACAAAAATTTCCCGGCCGGGGGGGGGTTTAAAAAGATGGGGGGGGGGGAACCCTGTAGTCTTTTGTGGTGGTTGGCCTCACGGGCGAGTCCAGAACTCTCCTGAGGAGTCAGGGGAAAGGGGAAAGCATCTGAAGCGGGGTTTTCCTCTAGGAATCAAAAACAAATTCCGTTTTTTTTTATCCCCCAAAAAAACCCCTAGTCCTTGTCGATTAAAAGGGCAGACCCATAACATGATGCGGGCCCCCCCAAAGAAAACAGTGGCCTCGGGAAATTGTTTGTTTGGATTTCCCCCAAACATACAACTTTTTTTTCAGGACATAAGTTAATTTTCTTTCCCACATTTTTTAGCATTTTTACTTTTGCTTTATTAAAAAACAGGTTTGCATGTTTTGTAATTTTTGTGTCCCTTTGGGGCCTCAGTGGTAAGAAAAGGTGCTTGCAACCCCAGGTTTGGGTTTGATTCCCACGGGGGCCCATAGCGTCGCAAAAGGGAACTAAAATGCGAAGTTATTCGTACAGGCTTTTTTTCACTTTTGTAAATTAGGTTAGTTTTGTGGGAAAATTTACAATTTTGGGTTGGGATCCATCATCAGTTTTCTCTTATCACAGCCATTCAATTTAAAACCCTGTTAAAAAGTCACCATTGGCCTCATGGTGAAACCCTTAGCATTTTTCCCTTCCTCACCGGCAACTGATTTAAGGGAAGGACGCCTGTATTTTTTGTAGTGACACACCATCCAAAGGGAATTTAAATAATTTCCCCCCACGCTAAAAGGAATTCAGTGTTTGTTTTTTTTTTTTTATTTTGCCCCATCAAACCCAATGGGTGCACTTTTTTTGGGGGGAGGCAGGGAAAAACCTCCCTGGTCTTTGGGGTTTTGAATTTATGTTTAAAAATTTCACGGCTTGACTGAGGGGACCTTAAGAAATTTGGGTTTTTGTTTTTGGTTTACAGAGATGGGGTTGTCATAAAAAATCCTGTTAAACACTATTATTGCCCCCCCAGGTCAGTCCAGGGGGAAACTTATTATGTTCTTTTTAAGCACTTTTTTTCTCCAAACTTATTTAGGCTTGCCATAAAAAAAGGGGGTTTGAATTTTTTGTTTCAAGAAAAAATTTCAGCTTTTTTTAAAATTTAAAAATTTCAAAAACATTATTCCACTTTGAATTAGGGTTTGTTGTGTGTAGCCAGTGACACAAAATCTAAATTTTAAAATCTTTTTAAAATTAGGCGGTAACAACAAAATGGGGAAAAAAATTAAAAAGGGGTGGATTTTTCTGAAGGCCCTGCTTATAGACCGTTCAGACTTCAGTGGGGGGGACTTTTGGGGGGGCCCATTCCTTTTAGAACCATCGGGTTTCATCTACGGGTTTGGATCAACAAAAATAAATCCCAAATTTTAAAAATAAAATTTGCTTGTTTTGAATGCAGTATGTTTTAAAGAATTTTTTTGTTCCCTTTTTTTGAAAGTTTATTTAGAATACAAAAAATGATGAAAGATATGTTTTATATTTAACCAATCAGCTTTCAGGTTTAAAGACGTTGTATCTTTTCTACAAAGGCCTACAAAAACCCTGTAGCATTTTTTTCTTTTCCCCCATCAATAAAAACATGCCCCTGAAACCCTTTGATAAATAGTTTTTTTAAAAGATGGGGTTTTTTAAAATTTTATAGAAAAGAAAAACAGTCCAGTAACAGCTTTTTTTTTACAAAGAAAAAAGGGAAAAAGGGAAATTATATCAACCCGAAAGGCTCACGGCTATTTTTTGCTGAAACATGAGGGCCAAAGCTGATAAATAGTGCTAAAAAATTTGGGAAAGGATGAATTACAAAAAATAAATATGGGTTGAAAGATTCCATGAAAAGATATAAAAAAAAAGATTCATTTTTTTGATTGTATGAGACCCTGTATTGTGGCCTTACCCGTTTTTTAAAACCCCTGAATCAATTCATAAATAATGTTTTCAGTTTGGCTGGCGCAAAACTCTGCTGGGCCAAAAACCAACAAATTTTTTCTAGTATACCCCCTTTAAAAAGCCCTTTAAAAAAGCCCTTCGTTTTTAAAAAATCGTGAAAAAAAAAAAGGGCAGTACCCTTTTTGCCCTTTTTTGAATGCCGTAGCCCCTCAAAACGTCTAAATTTAAATTAAGATAACTCAAGCAATTTTGGAAAATGGGAAAAAATTCCCGGACATTTGCTTTAAAACTGCAATAATTCTCTCTGCCCCAGGGAAAAAAATATGTAAAATTTTGATGAAAGGGGGTTATAAAATTGCTACATTTTCCCCTCCACCCCCCCCCAATGCAAAATGGTGGGAACTGCAGAATACCTGCTTTAAAAAACTGCAATATTTTCTCTCACCACATGGAAAAAATGCTTTTAAAAATAATTAAAACCCCCCACAATTTTCATCATAAATTACCCCTTTGGTTCAAATTTAAATTTCCCCCTTTTCCCACCCTCCTCTGTTCAGTTCATTAAAAATTAATTGTAAAAAAAACGTCCCCCCTTATCCTTTTTCCCATCGCCCGTTCTTTCCATTGGCATCTTTTCAACCAGTAAAGGAGAGGAACATGATCCCCCGGTCCAACGTCTTACAGGCATTTGTCTTTGTCACAAAATACCGCCGAGGCCCCTCCACCCCCTTTTGTTGGGCAGGCTTCGGCGTTGGGCGCCCCCCGGAGAAATAGCTGCCATTTTTGATGTTCGTTTTTCTTTTGGGGTCATTCTAGTTTAGTGCACCTGTTTGTATTCTGTCCTGATTATGTAACTAAAATTTTCCCCTGTTTTATTTTTTAAAGTTGGTTTTATTGCCCCCCCGTCTTTTGTCTTTTGGTTTTTGGGTTGGGTGCTTTGTTTTTTCCCGCGTTGCGCGTAGGTTTTCGCCCCTGTTTTTTTGAGGCCATTTATTTTCTATATTGTGTATTCAGCCAAGGAAAGCTTTTGACTTATCCGCGGTGCCCTGGCCTGCTTCACCACCACACCCCAACAAGTACATCGGGGACCAGAAAATAGTTTTAAAACCCCTTTTTGGGAGGTTTTTCCCTTTAGTCAAAATTTCCACTGTTTCTTATGGATACCGGGCCATACTTTGGGCTGAAAAAAGGGAAAAAAATTTGGACAAGCGTTTAACGTAGCTATGTGGTCTTTACTTGAGGTGTTTCGGGCGGGGGTGAGGCCCAGAAAAGGGTGGGGTCATCAGTATTTTTTGAACTCCAAAATGCTTTTTAAAAATTGTTTGGGAGGGATTTTCCCAACCCCATTAAAATGCCCATAAAGTCTAATAGTTCCTTTAATTTAAAGACCTCACAATCTGTTTCAGGGCCCAAAGCAGTTCAATTAATGAAATTAATTGTTTCTTAAAGAATAAACTTAAAAATCATGACCCCAAATCTTGAGGATTCACCGGGGAAAAGGTATTCATAAAGAGTGGGAAAGTACTGATCTGGGACAGTTTACCCTTTTAGATCAAATGAAACAGTTAAAAGGGGAACGGGGGCCTGATCCTAGATCAGCACTCCCCCTTTGGGGAAAATCCCTTTTAAAAGAAAAAGGGGCCCAGGAGTCACCGGGACCAAGAAACCGAACACATACATTTGAAAAAGTTTATTTAAGCGGGTTTTTTACTCCCTCTAGTGGAAAAATAAATAAACCATTTTTTATTATCAGGGTGGGGAGCCCCCTGACCCTGAACAAAAGACTTCGGGGAAAGGAGCATCTTTTTATCAAACCCTTTCCTTCAAGTCACATGCGGGAAAAAACATGTGTTTCTTTTATAGTGCTGTATCTAAAAGAGCAATTCGGCATTTTCTTGACATTTACCTTTATCAAATAACTCCCCAAAATTTTCAAGGGGGGCGCAAGCTCTTTTTCCCAAAAATTTTCATTTTTTCCCCAACAATATCTTGCTGTCAAGGTATTTAGCAAACCCACTCCAGGGGCCCAGCTTTGCTCTGGAAACCTAAGAAAAAAACTAGTAACAAAATTTCCATTTAAAATATGCTTTTTCTGCCCGTCAATTGATAAGGGCCAATAAAACCCAGATAGAAACTAAAAATTGGTGCATGTGATTTTCATTTTTTTTTTACCCCGAAATTGTCAAAACCCAACTTGCTCAGTGGTTTTTCCCCAATTCGGGGGAAAAATAAAACCCCAGATCAGCGGGTGAGAGACTGTCTGAGACTGTGGTTTTGGGGAAAAATTAACCCCCCCCAAAAAAGACACAATGTAAGACAGCGGGTTTCCTGTTTCCCCCCTTTCCCCAAGCACCACAGCCCCCAGGGGAAAAAATAAAAAGGAAAGACGGGCGGGTCCTGTTCCCCCCTTTTCCCCAAAGAACCACAGCTCCCACTGGGGAAAAACACAATGTCCAAGACGGGCGGGGCCTGCTCTCCTCAAACCCCAATCCCACACTCCCACGGGGAAAAAATACACAATGTAAAACAGCAGGCCCCTGTTCTCCCCTTCCCCAAGCGCCACAGCCCCCACTGGGGAAAAAAGGAAACACAATGTCAAGTAAGTAAGTGGGGACGGAAAAAGCCCCTAAAAACTGTGTGCAGGGAAAACCGATTTTTTTTGGGGGGCTTGCTCACAAAAACCCCCAAAGCTGTGGGGGGACGGTGGACCTAAAGGGTGGGTACAGTGTCTGATAAAATCAAACATTATTTTTTTTATATTTGGGCAAAATTAATTAACAAAAATATTTATTCATGGGATTAATCCTTTAAAATTGTTAATTTTAAAGGGAGTGGCGCAGTGGTCAAAGGCACTGAAATCCCGTGCCCCTTGTGCCACTAGAGATCCTGGTTTAATCCAGGCTCTGCCACCCGGGGCCCCCCCCCGGGGGAAAATCATGGGTTCCCCAAAATTTTTGGCCCAGATCGCCAGGGAGGGGGGGAAGGGCCCAGCGGGGATGTAGCTCAGTTGATAGAGCATGGTGTTTGAAAACCGGGGTTTGGGGGTTTCTTTCCCCAGGGGGGGCCATATTTTTACGTTTGGGTTGTAAACCCCTTTGCTCTAGTGCGGTAGGGGAAACCCCAGTCCTGGGGGCCCTTTAAGGGTGTCCAAACTTGCTCTAGTGCGGGTGGAAAAATCCGTTGGGGCCTGATTTTTGTAAAACCCCTTGTCTAGGCGGGGGAGGGGCAACTCCAGCCCTCGGGGCCGGGTTTGGGTGCCCACCCCCTTTGCTATAGCGCAGGGATGGGAAAAACCCAGCCCCGGGGGCCTAAAAAATTGGTGCCCCCCTTTGGGGGGCCTTAGTGCAGGGAGGGGCCCAACTCCAGCCCCTCTGGGCCTGATTGGTGTCACACCTTGCTATACGCGGGGAGGGGCAACCCCAGCCCTCTGGGCCTGTTTGGGTTGAAAAACCTTGCTCTAGTGCAGGGATGGGAAAACTCCAGCCCTTTCTGGGCCTGATTGGGGGCACCCCTTGTCTAGGCGGGGATGGGAAATCCAGTCCTAGGGGCCTGATTGGTGAAACCACCTTCCCTATAGTGAAAAGGGATGGGCAACCCCCGTCCTCGGGGCCTGATTGGTGTCACACCTTGCCTTGCAGGGAGGGGAAACCCCAGTCCTCTGGGTTGTTTGGTGTCAAAAACCTGCTCTAGGGGAGGGAGGGCCCAACTTCCATCCTCGGGGCCTGTTGGTTTTCACCCCTTTGGGCCTCTGGGGCCCGGGATGGGCAACTCCAGCCCTGGGGGCCTAAATTGGGGTGTCACCCCCCCTTGCTAAAAGTGGGGGGGAGGGGCCCAATCCATCCTCGGGCCGGGTTTGGTTTCCCAAAAATTTTTTCCAACCCCCACTAACCCCACCCTAACCTTAAAAAACTAATCTTCCCTTTGGGAAGGATTATTTTAATCACTGGGGTTTCTAGAAATTGGGGGGAAGTGTGACCCCCCGGGGGGAAAGCCCAATATGGGGAGGTTGTGTGCCCCAATGGGGGAGGCCCCTTGCATCCCAATTTTTTTTGAAAACCCCAAGAGCCAAACCTGGAATTGGCCCTTTTTAAAAAGGTTGCTGTCTGGCTTAATGCTAAGGTTTTCCCCGTAATGTCCCTTCCCCCCTACCCAGCCCGTCCATTTAAAGGGGCCTTTTCCATGTTTCTTTAAGATGGCAGGGAGGTCTGTGTTTTCCAGTGTCATTGTATGCACTGAAGGCCTTCCCCGTGTGATTTTTTCCAAATATAAACCCAGTAGTGGCATAGTCTCTTTTCACAACATAGATGGCAGCTTTCAGATTTTTTTTCCTGTTTTCCTGAACTGGACTCAGTTTCTGCCTCTCACAGCACGTTTTACCTGTGTAAAATCTTTAACAAGAGGTGGGGGGGGTTTAAGGGGGAAGGTGTTTAAAATGCTTTTTTCTACACAAAGATACAGTTGCCCCGTGTCAAACTCCAACCCCCGGGTGGGGGCCCCTAGCAAGGGGGGGACATTTGTAGCCCTTTTGGCCCGCCAGGAAAAAATCAGGATTTTCAGTGGACTTTCCCCGTCTGATGAGTCAAATCACCTCAGTGTTCTCTTACTCAAAAGGTTTTTAACTGTCTTTTTGTGTCTTTCGTTGGGGAAGGGCCCGTTTTTTTGTTTTCCCCTTTTTGTGTTTTCTTGTTCTCTTTTTGTTTCTGGAGACTTTTCCGATGGTTTACCTTTTTTCCCCAGGCTGAACAATCCCTTTTCCTTACACCAGCATTTTTACTTGATTTCCCCCTCTCTGATTTTCAGTTTTTAAAACTCTGTTGAAACTTTTTTTTTATTTGAAAGGAACACAGACAAGAACAAAAAGCGGGAATGGGTTTTCAGCTAGATACACAAAAAAAGGTTTAAATAAAAATCAGAACAAATAGGCCCGCAGGAAAAAGGTTTTTTTAAAAGCTAGAAACACAATTACTGTTAAAATATATCAGAACAAATAGCCGGGGAATGGGGTTTTACAGCTAGAAAAACAATACTGTTTAAAAAAATACATCAAAAAATAGCGCAGGAATTTTTTATCCCGCTAGAAAAAACAAAGCTGTTTAAAAAATATATCAGTATATTTGGAAATAGTTTTTGCAGATAAATACAATTAAATAAAAACCCCAATTTCAATCACCCACCTCAGCTTTCCTTTAAACCCCCCTCCCCAAACCCCCCCTGGGACCCCCCCCCCCCCCCCACCCTTTTCCAACCCCCCCCCCCTGGGACCCACCCCCAAACCCCCCCTCCAAAACCCCCCCGGGGACCACCCCAAACCCCCCCCTCCAACCCCTCCTGGGACCCCCCAAACCCCCCCCAACCCCTTTGGGGCCACCCCCAAACCCCCCCTCCAACCCCTCCTGGGAAACCCCCCCAAAACCCCCCTCCAACCCCTCCTGGGACCACCCCCAAAACCCCCTCCCCAAACCCCCCTTTTGGAAAACCCCCCCAAAAACCCCCCCTCCAAACCCCCTTTGGGAACCCCCCCAACCCACCCTCCCAACCCCTCCTGGGGGCCCCCCAACCCACCCCCAACCCCCCTTGGGGCCCCCCAACACACCCTTTCCAAAACCCCCTTTTGGGACCCCGCAACCCACCCTTTCCCAACCCCCCCCTTCACTTTTCCTTTTTTGTGATCAAAATTTTTTTATTTGAAAGGAACACAGACAAGAACAAATTTGCAGCAGGAATGGTTATACAAACTAGAGAAAACCCAAAACTGTCAAAAAAATACCTACCATTTAAAAGTTTTGGGCACACTACTCATTTTAAAAATACAAAATAAATCATTTTAAATTCCTTACATAAAAACCAAAACGTTTATTTTCTTTTTTTTAAAAAGTCTTCAAACCAAAGGCACCCTCCAAAAATCAGACAATTTACAAAAAAAAGCATTTTGTTTAGTGAATCGCAAAATCAGAGGCAGTAGGGGTGGGTTTTCTTTATTTAAATGGGGTGAATTTGACCATTTTCTGTCCTGCTAAGCATTCAAAATGTAACGAGTACTTTTGGGTTTTCAGGGAAAATTATGGAGTAAAAAGTACATTTTCTTTGGAATGTAGTGAAGTAAAAATAAAAGGATCCCAAAAAAAAAATAGTTTACAGATACCCCAAAAAAAGAAATTTAAATAGTACTTTAAAGTATTTTTTCTTAAATATTTTCACCATGGTTAACTTTTTTTTTTAGCTAGTTTGGGCTATGCACTTGCCTCTGTACAAAAACTGTGCTAACCTAGCCTAGACTGTCCCCAGAAAATAAAATTTTTAAACAGTTGTAAAAAAAACCCCTTTTTTCCAGACAGAATAAATTCCTGTAGGGTTCAGAAATTACTCTCACCAATCTTTTTATGTCTCGGGGTTTTTATTTAAACCCCGCTGTATAAAAATTTTAATAATGATGAGACAGGGGAGCATAAGGTCCATTTAACACTTTAAGGAGAGGTGGGAGCTAAAAGCAACATGGAAGGAGACGTGTGAGGAGGGCAGGGGGGGAAAAAAAAAAAAATCAGGACAGGTAGAAATGGCAGGGGGGGGAAATAGACACAAAAAACCCCCTTCCCGATAAGGGCCCCAGACCTGACCGAGAACCCAAAAAAAGATGCCAGAGGGAAAGTCCCCGTCCATTGGCCCATATGGGATTTCCTTTCATCAAAAACAACAAAGGAAATGGTCCCGTTTTTTTTTGGGGTCCGTATGTGTGGGGTGGGGTCCGTGTTTGTGTCCGGGGTGTGTGTTGTGTTTCCCGGGGGTTTTGTTTTCCTAAGTGTGTGTCGTGTGTCCTCTAGACTATAGTGTGTGTGTGGTTCTGTTCGCTGTTTTCACAGTCCACAAGTGTGTGTGTGTTCCAGGGTAGCTCCTTAGCAGTGTGTGTGTGTTCTCAGTTGTCTAGTGTTGTCTTTTTCCTGTAAGGGATTGTGAGTCAGTAGTGATTCGGTGGGTGTGGTTCCAGAGTGTTCCGAACTTCCTGATTCCTTTTTCGAATGAGGTTCGTGGTTTTCCTGTACGTTTCCAGTTCCTGTGTCCGTTCCATGTGTGTGAGTGGTTCCATGTTCCTGTGTGAGTGTTACTCATGTGTGTGTACTGAGGTATGGATGTTTTTAGTATGGTGAGGTCGTGGAGTTTTTGTTTTTAGTGGTATTGATTGACTTTTTGATTTGTTTTGATGGGAGAGGAGAGAGTTTAATGGGTGCTTGTTTGAGTTTGTTGGACTTGGTTTGAGTTTTTTGAGTGGGTATTGATGGGTTATGACTTGGTTGGGGTGAGTATTATGGTATTGTTGTTGGTGTGTGTGGGTGTGTGCCGTTTTTTTTGTGGGCCCGTGTGTGTGTGTGTGTGGCCAGTGTGGTGTGGGGGTGTGGGTGTGTGTGGGGTGTTTCTAATTTTGTGGGGGGTGTCCAGTGTGTGTTTTGTGTCCCCGTGTTGGGGTCCCGTGTGTGTGTGTGTGTCCCGTGTGTTTTGTCCAGTGGGTGTGTGTGTCCCGGGGTGTGGTGTGTGTGTTTGTGTTTGGTGTTGTGTTTTGGTATTTTGGGGGTTTAAAGGGATGGTGTGTGTGTTTTGTGACCCGGTTGGGTGTGGGGGTTTTGTGTGTGTTGGATGTTTTTTGTGTTTTGTCCGTGTGTGGTGTCAGGTGTGTGTTTGTCCAAATGTGTGTGGGTGTGTGTGTGTCCAGTGTGAGTGTGTTGGTGTGTGTGGTGTGTGTTTGTGTGTGGTGGTGTCCAGTTGTTGTTCAGTTTTTGTGTGGTGTACAAATTTTGTTAAATTATGTGTGTGTGTGTTTCCATTTTTGCGTAGGGATCGGGTTTGTTTTGTTGGTTTTCTTTGTGTTTGTTTTTTTTCGGAGGGTTTCTGATGTTAGTGGATGATGTTGTTTGGTGGTGATGTAGTGTTTGGTGTTGTTGGATTGATTGTATTTTTAGAGGAATTGGTTGATGTTAGTATTTTTTTTTTAGTTATTGTGTAGAATGGTGAGAATTTTCTGGTTTTTGTTGTAGTTTGTTTTTTGTTTTTTTTTTTTGTTTTGGAGTTTTGTTTTTTTCTGGTGGGTTTTTGTGTATTTTGGGTGTGAGTTATTTGGTGTTGCGTGACTGGGGGCGTGTGATTGTCTCTGTTTTTGGGGTTGTTCGTAGTCTGGAAATTGGTGAGGGTTTTTACTGTTTTGTGAAGCTGATGGTATGTGTGTGGAGGTTTTGGTGTGGGTTATGGTCTGTTTTTTGGTGGTTGGTCAGTGGTGGATGTGTTTCTTTTTTTTATTTTGTAGAGTTTTGAGTTAGGGGAAGTTTTTGGTGAGGAGGATTGATGTACGGAGTATTATTTTGGGGTGTGTCCAGTGTGAGTGTTTCCCGTGGGGTTTTTTGTGTGTGTGGTGTTGGGGTGTCCAGGGTGTGTTGTGTGTGTGGTGGGGTGTGCCCGTTGTGTGTTGTCCAGTGGTGTTGGTTGTGTCCCGTGGGGTGTGTTTTGTTGTGAGTGTGTGGTGTGTTTTGTTAGTGTGTGTGGTGTGTGTGTGTCCAGTGTGTGTCCAGTGTGTGTGGTTTGTCCCCGGTTGTGTTTCCAGTTTGTGGTGTATCCCGTGTTTTGTGTCAAAGGGGGGGTTTTGTCCAGTGTGTTTGTGTGGTGTTGGGTGTGTGTGTTTGTGTGTGTGTGTGTGTGTGTGTGTGTGGTGTTTTTTTGTGTTTGTGGGATGGGTGTTTAGTGTATGTGTGTGGGTGTGTGTCCGGTGTTGGGTGTGTGTGTGTTTTGTGTGTCCAGTGTGTGTGGTCCGGTGTGTGTTTTTGTCCAGTGTGTGGTTTTGTGTGTGTGTTGTCCAGTGTGTGGGGTGGATGTGTTGGAGAGGTTATCTAAGAAAGTATATGGGGTGATGTGTGGGGAGGTGAGTTTTCCGTGTTTTTTGTTTTGCTGTTGAGTTTGTTTTTTTTGTTTTGGTTTTCGTTTTTGTTTTTCTTTGATATGAGAAGTTTATTGAATTTCTTTTTTTTTTTTTTTGTAGAGTGTTTCGTTTTGAGTTTTTTTTTTTTTTTGTTTGTCTGGGAGTTTTTATTATTTTTGTTGATTGATTGTATGTTATTTTTTTTGGTTTTTTGTTTTTTGTTGTTTTTTAGAGGTTACTTTTTTATGTTTTGGTGGCGTAGACATGTTTTTTTTATGTTTTTTTTTTTTTTTTTTTGTTTTTTTTGAGTTTGGATTTTCCGTTTTTAGGTTTTGTTGTTGTGGACTTAGTTGTTGATTAGCAAGAATTTTTTTTTTCTCGTTGTTTGGTGGTGATTTGAGTGGTGATTTTTTTAGATTATTTTTTGTAGTTTTTCGTTTGTTTTGATTTTTGTTTGTTTTTTTACTTTTTTTTTTTGTTTTTTGTTTTGTCTTTGTTTTGTTTTTTTTTTTTTTTTTTTTGTATTTTTTTGGACATTTTTGTTTTTTGATTTGTTGTTTTTTTTTTTTTACCGTTTTTTTTTTGCAATTTTGTGTGTCGTTTT
>JAGTTL010000266.1:37053-47053 GCA_036851935.1 Coregonus suidteri | reverse complement strand
CTAGTCCCCCTTTTGAAGGAAAATCATAAGTATTTTGACCAATTTACTTATAGTTTTATTAAAAAGTAGTCAAAAGTTTAATATTTTGGTTTAAACTCCCTTTGGGTTTCATTTTTCAGTTGTTTTGGGGTTTTGTTTGGGTTATGTTTTGCCCCAAGTAAAATGAATGGGGATGATGACTGGAGTAATTTTCTGTTAAGTGAGTAGAAAAAAATGTTTTTAAAAAAAACTAAATTAACCCGAGATGCCATGAAAAAAGCCCAAACATGAAAAATTTCCCTTAATAAAATGGTGAGAAAATTACAGAGGGTCAAAAAACTGCTAACCTCTCACATTTCCAATTAAAAGAGGGGGTATGTCCTTGTTCCTCTGAACTTTCTCATTTTCTCATTACAATTCATTTTAGGGTTATTTCAAATTTGGGAGCATCCACATGAATGTAGAAGTGGTTTAGCTGATCTGCATTAGTGTAGCAGGCACTTGTTGTGGTCGCGGCAGACTGTCGGGGGGGTTTGTTTTAGCTGTAGATGCAGTTGTGGTGGCATGGGGAAGTTGTCGAAGTCTCAAATGCAGTTGTGGTGGCAGCGGGCTGTCGTTAGTGTGGGTGTAGTGTGAGTTGTGGTGACAGGGGAGTAGTTGTGGCGGACTGCTGTTAGTGGTTGGCATGAGTTGTGGTGCAGTGGCTGCTGTCGTCAGTGGAAGATGCAGTTGTGGTGGCTGGGGATGTTGTATAGGTGGGGACTTGCAGTTGTGCTGGCAGATGGCTGTCGTAGTGGTTAATTCAGTTGTTGTGGCGGGGGACTAGTTGTGTGCGGTCTGCAGATGGGGTGGCAGCGGGACACCTGTCTAACGTGTAGACTGATCTTAAAAAAAACAAAAATCCAGGATGCAGTTGGTTGTATTTGATTACAGATGTGGTGACGTGGCATTTTTAAATTGCATGACATAAGTATTTGATAATCAGCAAACAGCATAACTTAATATTTGGTACAGAAAAACCTTTGTTTGGAATCTACAGAGCTACATTAGGTTTGTGGTAGGTTTGGGGGATGTTTTGTTAGTGGGGGCTGCAGTTGTGGTGGGAGCAGCTTCGTTTAGTGTGGGCCTGCAGTTGTGGTGAACAGTGGCTGTTGTTAGTGGCGGCTCTGCAGTGTGGTGAAAGGGGTGTCGTAGTGGCGTTGCTACAGTTGTGGTAGCTAATGCAGTAGTTGCGGCCAGCACTTGTTGTTGGTAGCGGCTACTGTCAGGTGGCAGCCTGCCAGTTGTGGTTGTAGCGGCTGATTGTAGTGTGGGCTGCAGTTGGTGACAGAGGCTGTAGTAGTGGCGGCTACAGTTGTGGTAGCTGAGCAGTAGTGTAGCAGCACTTGTTGTGCGGTAGCGGCGACTGTCGTAGCTGTATATGCAGTTGTATGGTGGCAGTGGGAGTTTGTCGAGTCTCAAAGCAGTGGGTGGCAGCGGCTGTCGTAGTGGGGGCTGTGTTGTGGTGGAAGGGTGATGTATGTACTCATCCTTCTTCTTCCTCCAAACACGGCGAGTGGAGTTAAGACCAAAAAAGCTATATTTCTGTCTCATCAGACCACATGACCTTCTCCCATTCCTCCTCAGGATCATCCAGATGGTCATTGGCAAACTTCAGACGGGCCTGGCCATGCGCTGGCTTGAGCAGGGGGACCTTGTGTGCGCTGCAGGATTTTAATCCATGACGGCGTAGTGTGTACTAATGGTTTCGTTGAGACTGTGGTCTCTTCAGGTCATGACCAGGCCCTGCCATGTATTTCGGGGTTGATCCCTCCCCTTTCCTCAGGGTTCATGAGCCCCACGAGGTGGACTTGGGGGGGACCCCCAGACCGAGGGTTTGGACCGCATTTAAAACTTCTTCCATTTTCAATAATTGCCCCAAAATTTTGTTGCCTTTCCCCAAACTGTTTTGCCTATTTTTCCGGGTTAGCCCATCCCAGCCTTGTGGGGGTCTACAATTTTTACCCCTTTGTTTTCCTACACAGCTCTTGGTCTTGGCCGTTGTGGAGAGGTTGGATTTCTTTTTGATTGGTGTGTGGACAGGTGTTTTTTTAAAAAGGGTAAGGGTTAAAAAAGGTGCATTTAAAATACAGGTATAGGGGGAAAAGAACAGGGGGGGCTTTTTAAAAAGAAAAAAATAACAGGTCTGTGAGGCGGGTTTCTTACGGGTTTGGTAGGTGTTTCAAATATTAGTAATGCAAAAAAATGAAAATTTAAATTTACTTAAAATCTTTACAATGGGTTTTTGGGATTTTTTTTGATTCCGTTCACAGTGAAGGTCCCTATGAAAAAAAATTACAAAACCCCCACATGCTTGTAAGTAGGAAAACCGGCAAAATCGGAAAGTGTTCAAATATTTGTTCCCCCACTAGATAAAAAAATACCCTCAAATAAAGGTGACATTCTGAAATTTTGCCAATATAAAAATTTTTATATCTCAAACCAAAAGTGGACATAGCCCCAAATTTAAAACTGTTTTGCTTAAATGAAAAAAACCCCCTTTTTGGTTGTGGATATGTGGGGCCTGGAAACAAGGTGGATCTTTTTGAACAGTTATCAGGTTAAACCAATCCCGGAAATACTGCCTTTTTTTTTAAATACATTTTTTTTTTCCCTTTTTTTAAAACCAGGAAAGGGCCAAAGTTGAAAAACAAGTTCTCATTTACAACTGCGCCCTTTGCCAAGAAAAAAAGAAAAAGCAGTCTTTTAAAAAAAACAAAAAACACGGGTTACTAGGGGTAAAACAAAACATAAAGTCAAAAATAAAACAAAAAAAATATATATACATGTGTGGAAAAATGTAGCAATTTAAGGGAGGAAAGGCAATACAAGGCTATAGTGCAAAAAATTAAAATTTAGTATAAACATTGGAATGATAGTTTGTGAAAGAGATATGTGCAAATAGAGAAATGGGTAAAAATGAGAAAAATAAAAAAACAATATGGGGAGAGGTAGGGGGTGGGAAAATTTCAGAGGGCTTGTACAGGTCAGTGATGGGTAAGCTGTTTGGACAACTGTGTTTAAAAGTTATTTGGGGGTTACCCAGAGTCTCCATTTTACAGGGGGGTTTCCCCCAGTCCGGGCCAGAGAGCAGCTCCACCCTTTGGAACCCTTAAGGCTTTGTTACTCAGATCCAGCTCTTTTCAGGGGTGAGGGGTTTTAACTTCAGAGCGGAAAACCCGGGGAAACCCAAAAACCCTTTCCCTTGTGATGGGACGGGCCGGACAGCCTGCAAAGAGTAAAAATCATTTTAAATCCACACTCCCATTTTTTGGTTTTGAAATTGTGGCATTATTTTTTTTTCTCCCTTTTTTAATTTAAACCAGTGCCCTAAAACCTGCCTTTATATAAAATATTAGAACAAATTTTAAAATTTGTGTGTAGAGAAAAAAAAGTTAGTACGAAAAATTTGAGTAGACTGCCAGAGCATTTTAAAAAAGCGGGTTTTTCAGTCAAAAGAAAGACAGTGAGGTATCAGTTTTAGATTGTTTTTGAGTTACAGTCCACACAAATATATTTTGCCCGTGAACTAACTTTTTAAAGGGGCTCTATACTCCAGATATTGGTTTTGGGGTTCAAAGTTTAATATGAGGTGACGGGTTTTTAAAATGTCCCCTTTTTATTTGAGGGTTTTTTAAAACCCTATCTTTTTCACCGTTAGAAAGGGAAAGCACTTTAGTATTACCCCTTTCCTATTTGAAGAATTCAAAAGTATTCTGCCCAAAATTCACTTATATGTATTACGTAGTAAAAAAGTTGATTTTGGGGTTTTGTAATTCATTGGTTGCATTTGCAGTTTTTTTGGTTTTTTTGGGGTTTATTTTTTCCCGATGTAATAAATGGGGGGATGATGACTAAATTAATCTTTTTGTCTAAGTGAGTAGATAACATGTTCTAAACCAACGGAAAAAACCCTGATGATGCCAGGTTTAAAAAAAAATCATGAATGAATAAGGAATAAAAGAATGAAAAAGGGTTTTACAGAGGCAAAAACAAAAATGCTAACCTCTAACCATTAACATAAATAAAAGGTGCCCTTCTTTTACTTCCCCAATATAAAAAATTTCCATCTAAAATCCAAAATGAGGGAGCATAGAAAAAAAAGGGTAAAACTGTAAGCTTCACTGCCCCAAAAAACAATTTTTGGGGAAATATGTGTGCCGGGGTAAACACATTTGGAAATTGGTAAAACATTTACCATTGTAAACCAACAAACGGGGAATTACGACCCAGAGTCTCCAGTTTACAGTGGGGTTTCCCCAGTCCAGCAAAAGAGCAGTTTCACTCCTGAATTTCAGGTCATTTTTACTCAGCCCCAAGCCCCTTTTCAGGTGTAAAGGGGTTTTGGACTTCGAGTGAGACCAGAAAAGCACAGCCCCCTCGGGGGACTAACAGCTTGGAAGCCTGCAAAGAGTAAAAATCATATTAAAACCACACCCTCCCATTTTTGGGGTTTTTAAAAAAATTTAGATTTGGGAAATATTTTTTTCAACATATTCAGATAATCAGTTTTCTGAAATGCCATATTGTCATAAATGAAGGTTCATTTTTAGAAATATCATAATTTTGTTTGTAGAAAAAAAAAATTTTTTATAAAAAAGAATTTTTGAGTGGGAATGCCCAGAGTTTTTTAAAAACCCCAAGTATCAGTCAAAAGACAGGACAGTGGGGTTCAGATTTAGATTGTATTGAGTATACGCCCACAAAATTAGTTTTGGGACAGTGAAGATAAATTTTTAAAATTTTTGGCCCTATACCCAGCTTTTTGGGTTTTTGAGATCAAATTTTTCATATGAGGGACAGTATAAAAATGTCCCTTTTATTTGAGGGTATTTCAACATATCTGTTTCCCCGTTTAGAAATTAAAGCACTTTATTTATCTAGCCCCCTATTTAAAGAACAAAAGGGTATTCTGCCCAATTTAAACTTAAGTGTATTAAAGTAGTAAAAGTTGAGTTTTTGGGTTTCCCCAAACTTTTGGTTCTTTTTGCATTTTTTTTTGGTTTGTTTTGGGGTTTAGTTTTTCCAATAGAAAAACTAAATGGGGGATGAGACTGGGAAATTTTTCGGGCTAAGTGGTGGGATAACATTTTTTCCAAACATTACAAAATTTAAAATCCAAATGATCCTTTGATTAAAAAAAATAATGAATGAATCATAAAATAATAATGGGGGTGAGAAAGTTACAGAGGCTACAACAAAACATGTAACCTCTCCCCAAGAAACCCCTCAAAAAAAAGGGTGAAAATCCGTACTTTTTTCCCTAACAAAAACCCTTTTACCCTAAAATCCAAAAGAGGGAGCATAGCCCCAAAGTAAAACTGTAAGCTTAATGTCCAAAAACACATATGGTTTGGACTATGGGTGCCTGGTAAACACATGTGGATCTGGGAACAGTTATCACTTGTTGACCAACAAAGGAATACAAACCTCAGAGTCTCCAGTTTACATTTGGGGTTTCCCCAGTCCAGCAGAGAGCAGTTTCACTCCTGAACCTTCGGGGACATGTAGCTCAGGCCCAGCTCATCAGGTGTGGGGTTTTTGACTTCAGAGTGAGACCGGGGGAAAGAAAAAGCCTTCCTCTGTGACTAGACAGCCTGAAAACCCCGGAAAAGGTCAAACCCAATTAAAACCCCCACTGCTATTTTTTTGGGGGGTAAAAATAGATGGAAAAAATTTTTTTAAACCATATTCAGATATATCAGTTTCCTAAAAACTCCCAAATCATTCATAAAAAATTTGAATTTTTTCATATTAGAAATGATAATATTTTTGTTGTAGAGAGAAAAATATAAAGTAAAAAATTATTTGAGTAGACGACCAGACCAGTTTAAAAAGCAAGTTTTCAGTAAAAAGGGACAACAGTAAAGGAAAAGATTTAGATTGTATTGAGTATACAGTCCCCCAAATATTTTTTGGGCAGTGAAGCTAACATTTTAAATGTTGCTTTTTAAAATCCACCTTTTTTTTGGATTTCAGATTAAATTTTTCATATGAGGTGACAGTATAAAGTACCTTTTATTAAAGGGTATTTTCAACATATCTATTTCCCCTTTAAAAAAAATAAAAGCATTTTAAAGGGTATTAGTCCCCCCATTTGAAGAAGTCAAAAATTTATTTGCCCAATTACTTATAGGTTTTAAAAAGTAGTCAAAAGTTGAGTTTTTGGGTTCCAAACTGGGGGGGTTTGAAATTTGCATTTTGGTTTTTTGGTTGTGTTTGGGTTATGTTTTGCCCAAAGTAAGGAATGGGGGATGATGACTGGAGTAATTTTTTTGCAAAGTGAGTGATAACATGTTTCAAAAAATTACAAAATTTAAATCCAAATGTTTGCCATGATTGAAAAAGACATGAATGAATCAGGGAAAAATAATAAAGTGAAAAAAGTTACAGAGGCTAAAACAAAACAGAACCTCTCACCTTTAAACCCTCAAAAAAAAAGGGAAAATTTTGGAAATGTTGCCTAATATGAAACTTTTTATTTTCAAACCCAAGATGGGGAAGATAGGTCAAATGTAAAGCTGAAAAGTTTTTAAATGTCCCAAAACTATGGTGTGGACTATGGTGCTGGTAAACACATGGGATCTGGTGAACATTATAAATTTGGGTTGCCCAAAACTACAGGAAAAATGACCTCAGAGTCTCCAGTTTACAGTGGGGTTTCCCCCAAAGCCCAGCGGGAGAGCAGCTTAATCCTAAAATCCTTCAGGTCTTTTGTTACTCAGGTCCAGCTCTTTCAGGTGTGGGGGGTTTTGATTTTCAGAGCTGAGCCCCAGAGAAGCACACCCTTTCCCTCTGGGGACAGACACCGAAACCCGCAAGATTTTAAAAATATTTTAAAAAACCACATCTTTTCTTTTGTGGTAAAAAATTTTTTTTTTAAAAACATTTTCAGATACATCAGGTCCTGAAAACCTGCCATATCACAATATGTATATATACACTATCAGCAAAAATTTGAAAAACACCTACTCATTTTAAATTTGTAAAAAAAAAAAAACAATAATTTTTTTCATGTGAAAATATGAAAACATTTTTAAAACTATGAAATAACACATGGAATCATGTAGTAAAACCAAAAAAATGTTAAACCCAAAAAAAATATTGTTAAAATTTGAGATTCCCTCAAATAGCCACTTTTGCCTTGATGACAGCTTTGCACCTCTTGGATTCTTCAAAAAAGCTTTATGAGGTAGGGGGCCCGGAATGCATTTCAATTAAAAAATAGTGTGCCTTCTTTAAAAATTTAATTTTTGGAAGCTCTTTCCTCTCAAGGGTTGAACCAATCAGTTGTGCTGTGACAAGGTTTGGGGGGGGGTTTTTTACAAAGAAACCCATTTGGTAAAAGGGCCAAGCCATTTTTGGCAAGAACAAACTTTAAATAAGCAAAGAGGGAAAAGACAGTCCATCATTACTTTGAGACATGAAGGGTTTATTCAATAAGGAAAAATTTTAAGAAATTTTTTAAAATTTCTTTTAAATGCAGTCGCAAAAAATACAAGGACTATGATGAAAAAAGGCTCTAGGGGGACCCCCCCCAGGAAATTTTAAGACCCAAAGTTACCTCTGCCCGCAGATGATAAGCATTAGAGTTAAACCCGCCTCAGAAATTTTCAAGGGCCCCAAAAAAATGCTTTTACAGTGTTCAAGCACCCGACCCATCCAACATCAAAATGTTCAGAGGGGAATGTGTGAATCAGGCCTCATGGTTTAATTGCCCCCGGGAAAGAAATCAAATAAAGTACACCAATAACAAGAAAAGAGACCGTTTGGGTTTTAAGAAAACACGGGCAATAGAAAATTACACCGGTGGACATTTGTCCTTTTTTCTGGTCCAAAAATTTGAGATTTTTGGTTTCCAAAAAAGCTGGGGTTTTTTGGGTTTGAACCCGGTTTTGGGGTTGTGAACGGGGTGATCCTGCATGGTATTTCCCCCCCGAAAGCAGGAGGAGGAGGTGTTAGGGGGTGGGGGGGCTTTGCTGGTGACACTGGCCGTGATTTTTTTAGAATTCAAGGGAAAACTTAACCCGCATGGCTACCACGCATTTTGCAGCGATTTCGCCATCCATCGGTTTTTTGGGGGTTTGTGGGACATTCATTTGTTTTTTAAAAAGGAAAAATTTATCCATCACATTTTTTATGTCGCCTAATATGAAAAATTTTATCTCAAACCCAAAATTTCTGGAAACATAGCCCCCAAATGTAAAACTGTAAGCTTTACTGTCCAAAAAAATATGGTGGGGGCTATGTTTGCCTGGTCAAAAGTCACGATTTTTCCCCCGAAGTTGGTGCCCCTCCTTTTTTTTTTTTTTCTTTAGTCCTTTAGAAGGCCGCTCTTTTTCCAGAGCGACTTACAAAAGCAAATTTGGATTTAATTTCCTTGCTCAAGTGCCAAAAACGAAAGATTTTTCACCTAGTTGGGGTCGGGGAAATTTGAAAACCCGCAACCCCTTTGGTTAAATGGCCCCAACGCTCTTAACCAATAAACTACCTGCCCCCCTTGGGCCCGGGGGGCTATCGGGGGTCGTCGTTTAAACCGTTTCTAAATGCCCCCGATCACGTTCTTTATTATTTGTTTTGTCTTTATTGTACACACGTGGTTCCCATCACGTTATGATTATTTCCTATTTAACCCTTCTTCCCCCATGGTTTTGTGGTGATTGTTTTTTTTGGGGGGGTTGTATACAGCTCTGGCTTTTTGTTTTCCCTTTCGTGGAAATTTTGATTAGTTTTTTTTCCGAGTAAAGTTCGTTTTTTACCCAAATTCTGTGTCCCCCGCGCCTGACTCCGTTCCACCCCTGCACAATGACATAAAAAAAGCAAAAAGAAACGACAGTCCACATTTCTTAAGACATGAAGGTCAGTCAATACGGAAAATTTCAAGAACCCTTTTAAAGTTATTTTGGGGAAAAAAGGATAAATTCATTAGAGTTAAAAGCCTCAGAAATTGCAAACCCAAAAAAAAGGGTTCACAGATTTCAAGTCACAGGGCACATCACAAAAATTTAACTGTTCAGAGGGGGGCTGTGGAATCAGGCCTTTATTGGTTTTTAATTTTCTTTTAAAAGGGAAAACACTACTAAAATAACCAAAAGAAGAAGAAAACCTGCTTGGGCCAAGAAAAATTAGGGACCCAAAGGACAAAACACCGGGTGAAAATTTTTTCCCTTTTTCTAGAGTCCAAATTTGAGATTGTTGGTTCTAACCCCTTTTGGGCTTTTGAGAAACGGTTTTTTTTTGTTTTTGGGGGTGAACGGATGATCTCCACATGTGGAGGGCCCCCCCGTAAAAGCCCCGGAAAGGGGGGAGGTTTGGATGGTTGGGGGTGCTTTGCTGGTGACTGTCTGTGATTTTTTAGAATTTAACCAAACATGGCACCAAGCCCTTTTGCAGGTCCCCCCCATCCATCCGGTTTAGGTTAGTGGCACTATAATTTGTTTTTTAACAGGACAATGACTCAAACACAACCCCTATTTTTTACCCAAGGGAAAGGGAGTGATTGAGTGCTTTCATCAGATGACCTGGGGCCCCCACAATCACCCAACCCAAACCCCAATTTAGATGGTTTTTGGGGTGAGTTGGATGCAGAGTGAAGGGGAAAGCAGCCAACAAAAGGGGTCAGCATTTTGTGGGAACCCCCCAAGACTGTTTGGAAAAAACCCTTCCAGGTGAAGCTGGTTGAAAAATGCCAAGAGGTGCCCAAAACTGTCATCAAGGCAAAGGGTGGGTATTGAAAATTTTTTAAAAAATAAAAAAATATTGTTATTTTTAGTTTTGGGGTCTTACATTATTTTACCCAAAGTAAAAAAAAAGTAAAAAAAAAAGGGCAAAACCCGAAGGGGTAGGGGGTGGCCAAAATTTTGAAAGGTACCCTTTTATAAATGAATGAATGTAAATTATTTAAAAGTAGATAAAATGTTTTTTAAAAAACTAAAATTAAACCTTGTGTGTGTGTGGGGGGTGTGTGGTTCCAGGGGGTTTG
>JAGTTL010000266.1:17175-36553 GCA_036851935.1 Coregonus suidteri | reverse complement strand
CACACGTTAAGGGCAAAAGTAAATTAATCAGTTTGTTCTGTTCTCTGGCACACTCAGTGGAGAGTGCTCTGAAATAGGAGTAGATAGCCAGAGCGAATTTATGAACAGACAATCTGACAACGCTCTGATTTTGTGAACGCCCAGAGCCCACTCTGGCACTCCAGATTGAATTTAGGAACACACCCACAGTAGAAGCAGCAGACACAGACAAGCCCTGGCATGCCCGTAAATTCCTTGACATGGAAAAGGAGGCACTGAGGTGGTTGAGAGTATTAACTAGCTAGCTAGCTAGAGCAGCTGTCCTAGCTGGATTTCCATTAACATCCCCTCAGTAATGTTTTAGCTAGCTAGTTAAATTAGCTTGGTGCAAAGTCCAATAACTTGATTGTGTGGGTGTGTGTAGCTGAACCAGCTAAACGCTGCTGCTAGCAAGAAGTTCACACACTAATCGTTATGAGGCTATGGATGTAGCTACAGCTGATATACATGTGAAGCTAGCTAAACAATTTGGAAGCCTTCATCGACTTGCTACTTACCTTACAGAGCAGGTGATCGGCAGCTCGAGCAGTCACTGTCAGAAGAAGCACAAACACAAAATATTTTGACAAACACACCTCTCACTGACTGTTTGAGAGTGCCACTTCCACTTTTAAAGGAGCAGTTCACTATTTTACAACTTGATGTTAAATGGTTCCTCGCCCTGAAAATAGTCTATAGGACAGGAGAAACTGTAATCCATGACTCACATCGTGATTCATGCGTCCAAAAAAAACAACAACAATTTGAATTACAACCCTTGATAACTCCATCTTAACTTAATTGTATCCCATAAGGTAATTCAATAAATAGTAAAATAGACTAGAGACAGGTGTCCCTCATTCAGGGGCATTGCTCTCTCTCTGTCCTTTTCATGGTCTGAACCACATATAGGACTATTGCTAAATTATAAACTTCTTCCTAATTATTAGTGTTTACATAGCCTATTTAAATCTCACCCCATGTCTCTAGTATTTCTAGTGAGGGTAATCAGGCATCACCAGAAAGTCAGAACAGAGGTCAGAAGTCAGTCAACCCTATTAAGTGAGTGTTTCTTGTACAACAGACATTATTTACAGATATTTGAAACATTTAAAACATTTTGTGTATCAGGTTTACATTGGGTTTTTCAGGACATTTCTTATCAAGAGAATTTACATGTGTGCAACAAAAACACAATAGATACTTCAGAAATTTTAATTTGTGTGTCCTTTAAGATGCATCCTTTCTAACCCGTGAAAACCCCCCTAAAAACAAAATAAAACGACCCCACACAATAAATCAGTATTAACACCACTAACAAATATTCAGAACAGGTAAAAACAAACAAAATGACCAGACCTTACTTAATTTGGGAGCTCCCATAACAACCGGATCCGGGTATCTTTATACTAACTGTTCTCCCAAGGCACCTGCCTCAGAAAACATTTCAAAGGAAGAGATACAGAATAATTTATAAACATGTAAAAAAAAAAAATACTTTAGCGGACATTCCATCAGTCCTGGAAGAAAGAAAATAAACATGTACTTAGTTTGCACATCTTATTCAGTCCTAAAAAGTCTTAATCTTAATTGAGTTTACTGCATCTTGGGCAGGAAGACTTGATAAAACCATGCGTATCATACAGAATTATACTTCAGAAACTGATAAAGAAATGTGTTAGTAAAATATGACTAAAATGTCACACCCTCAGTTAAACTAATAATGTATGACTATTAGAAGACTAGAACTTAGAGTTAATCATATGTGCTTATATAAGATGCATATTTGCCCAGCAACAGAGTATTTGTGTCTTGTAGTTAGGCAAGCAGAAGTGCAAACGTTGAAAACAATAACAGGAGACCAGTTTCAAAAACAGATGTCACCACACAGGGAGGGGGAGTGAGAGGCTTGCAGAATATTGTGAGAACGCTATAACTATGTATGGGAATAGTGAAAAAATGCAACCTGCCTGAGCAAGGAGTAGGCTATGATAAGAACTTGTGTGTGTGTGTGTGTGTGTGTGTGAGTATAAAAAGACTGTGCACCCATTTTGGGGGTAGAGCACTCTCTGAATAAAGATCTGACAATTGTAAGCTGGGAGACTGTCTGCTTATTAGAGATTTACAACCTCTGGTATACAGATTGAGTAATATAAGAGTTTTGAAACATTGAGATAGAAATTCTTGTGACAACTTGGTCCTTCGAGCCGGATCTCAACACGGGGGACACCGAAAACCGTGCACGGGCGGATGATACAGCCGTATAGACAAAGACCTGCCCTCTGATATTGGGGGTTCATTACAGGCCGGTGGCAAACTGGAAACGACAGGAACGGTGACGAGATCCAACCAAAATTGAGATCCCAGCTGCAAGGATAAGGTCAGTGATCTTTATTCATGGATTGGGGGGATTGAAATCTGGAAACTGCAGTAGAAAAAATTAACAAATTAACAGTTTAAATCTGCTGTAGTGAGGGTAGTAATCCGTCGATAATCCAAAACGGGATCGACATCCCGGTAGCCCGTTTTTCGACGTTTATCTAGAGAAAACCCAATGCGCCAGTATTCTAGATAAATATAAGACGAGGGGGGGGGGGGGGGGGGGGGGGCGTAAGATCAAAAATGGAGTGTGGGTCCGCAATTGACTCCAGGTAGTTGAGGCAATTACCAAAAATAAACTAACCTTGTGTTGCGTTCAATCCGGGATTGTCAATAGTACACAAAAAGGAAGTGAACTTCGGCATTTTTAGACGTTTATCTAGAGAAAACCCATGCGCCAGTATTCTAGATAAATACACTGCTCAAAAAAATAAAGGGAACACTTAAACAACACAATGTAACTCCAAGTCAATCACACTTCTGTAAAATCAAACTGTCCACTTAGGAAGCAACATTGATTGACAATACATGTCACATGCTGTTGTGCAAATGGAATAGACAACAGGTGGAAATTATAGGCAATTAGCAAGACACCCCCAATAAAGGACTGGTTTTGCAGGTGGTGACCACAGACCACTTCTCAGTTCCTGTGCTTCCTGGCTGATGTTTTGGTCACTTTTGAATGCTGCCGGTGCTTTCACTCTAGTGGTAGCATGAGACGGAGTCTACAACCCACACAAGTGGCTCAGGTAGTGCAGCTCATCCAGGATGGCACATCAATGCGAGCTGTGGCAAGAAGGTTTGCTGTGTCTGTCAGCGTAGTGTCCAGAGCATGGAGGCGCCACCAGGAGACAGGACAGTACATCAGGAGACGTGGAGGAGGCCGTAGGAGGGCAACAACCCAGCAGCAGGAGGAGCAGGAGGAGCACTGCCAGAGCCCTGCAAAATGACCTCCAGCAGGCCACAAATGTGCATGTGTCTGCTCAAACGGTCAGAAACAGACTCCATGAGGGTGGTATGAGGGCCCGACGTCCACAGGTGGGGGTTGTGCTTACAGCCCAACACCGTGCAGGACGTTTGGCATTTGCCAGAGAACACCCAAGATTGGCAAATTCGCCACTGGCGCCCTGTGCTCTTCACAGATGAAAGCAGGTTCACACTGAGCACATGTGACAGATGTGACAGAGTCTGGAGACGCCGTGGAGAATGTTCTGCTGCCTGCAACATCCTCCAGCATGACCGGTTTGGCGGTGGGTCAGTCATGGTGTGGGGTGGCATTTCTTTGGGGGGCCGCACAGCCCTCCATGTGCTCGCCAGAGGTAGCCTGACTGCCATTAGGTACCGTGATGAGATCCTCAGACCCCTTGTGAGACCATATGCTGGTGCGGTTGGCCCTGGGTTCCTCCTAATGCAAGACAATGCTAGACCTCATGTGGCTGGAGTGTGTCAGCAGTTCCTGCAAGAGGAAGGCATTGATGCTATGGACTGGCCCGTCCGTTCCCCAGACCTGAATCCAATTGAGCACATCTGGGACATCATGTCTCGCTCCATCCACCAACGCCACGTTGCACCACAGACTGTCCAGGAGTTGGCGGATGCTTTAGTCCAGGTCTGGGAGGAGATCCCTCAGGAGACCATCCGCCACCTCATCAGGAGCATGCCCAGGCGTTGTAGGGAGGTCATACAGGCACGTGGAGGCCACACACACTACTGAGCCTCATTTTGACTTGTTTTAAGGACATTACATCAAAGTTGGATCAGCCTGTATTGTGGTTTTCCACTTTAATTTTGAGGGTGACTCCAAATCCAGAACTCCATGGGTTGATACATTTGATTTCCATTGATAATTGTTGTGTGATTTTGTTGTCAGCACATTCAACTATGTAAAGAAAAAAAGTATTTAATAAGATTATTTCATTCATTCAGATCTAGGATGTGTTATTTTAGTGTTCCCTTTATTTTTTTGAGCAGTGTATATAACGGGGGTGAATCTTCAATTAAGGAATAATTGTTGACTTGTGAAATAGATATATTAATGAGACCTAATAATCTATCAACAGTCATAATATAATTATTCAAAGGGGGGGGGGGGGGGGGATTTCTTCTTTTTCCATCATGGGAAGCAAATCCTCAAAGGAGGTCCCGGAGATAACCGGGTATTAGAAATCCTGTTGGAGGAACAGTGTATGGGGGTAATCATATGACGTCAACACATTGTATTTCGGACAAGCTCTTAGGGGTTATTACATTTGGGAAATGTAGAAGTAATATAGGATTATGTTAAAATTTACCATAGTGAGATATCAAACGTGCTAGGGTGAACATTCCAAATCTGGGCACTTTTATAGAATAAAATATTCCTGTACGAATATTGATTGTGTGTTGGGAAATAGCGGTCTGTGAATGTGATGTGAGAGTCGTGTGAATATGAGAATGAGGTTATCTGAAGTTTGGAGAATAAGCTGTTGATATAATGATATATTGGGGGGTGTACAACACTGCCTGGCATAGAATAGTGTAACATCAGTGAATAGTGACCAGTCTATAGGATTCTGGGAGGATTCTATGACTGAGGGAAGGGGTCTAGGTAGTAAAGTGATAAGTGCTGACTTGCGCACCCGAAACGTAGACGTACGTGAGGGGTGGGAGACAGCACATAGGTCACATGATAGAAATAATACTAAGCATTATAATAACTATCTATCATATCGGAGCAGAGGTAATATAGTAAAGGAATTTTAGTATATTAGGGTACAATAGGGGGATCAAGGGACAGAAGGGTGGAAAACCCAGGTCCCTGAGGAGACTTAAACCCCACAATAAAAGTCCAGTAAGGAGAGAGGAACAGGAGGACTCAGAACAGAGCTCAGGAGGGAGTCAGTATGAGTCAGGAGATGAGGGAGTAGGAGGGGGCTGGTACCCAATGATAGCCTTACCCAATCCATTGGCAGGGGCTGAGGGAGCCCCGGCAACCTTAGATGTATACAGGGCATGGACCCAGAGAGATGTGGTCCGAGCCGTAGAAGGGGTGGTACACCCGAAAACAGGAATAGAGGGATTCAGGAGAGATATGGAAGGGCTCACTGCAAGGTTTAAGTTAAACACGGGGGAATTGGAAAGGGCAGTGAGACAGATAGTGGTAGGAAAGGGTTGGGCAACTGTGAAGGGAGACTGGACCCCAGGAAGGGGGGACAGAGTTATTTTACAGTGGGCCGTAGACGGAGAGTATTGAGATAAACTTACTCAACTATGTGACAATCTCAGAGATTACTACCATAGACATGCTGATAAAAAAAAAAAAAAAACAGGTAGCAGATGGGCCATATCATCAACAATTAAAAATAGCCTTTTTAAGCGGAATGAGGCCTGAAATTTCTCAAACAATAAAAAATACCCTGATTGGCTGGGGCACAGCAACACTGATTGAGGTTAAAAGGTATGCCGTTCACCATGAGCAGAACGGGAGAGAAAAGAGGAATAAGAGAGACCTGAAGGGAGTTGAGTATCTCATGGCAACTCTCGGGGAGATAGGAGGCCAGAACAAAGGGGCAGTGTCCTGGAAATCACAGTCTGTTCTTTGTTGGTTCTACTGGGAGTATATTTGATGAAGGGGATTTGTGTTGAATGAGAGGCTAGAGATTTCATAAAATAATAATTGGAATAATAATTATATATTAACTTGCTCACCCAAACGTAGACATACGTCATGGGTGAGACATAATTAATATTGGTTTTCTAAGTTTGTATCGTATTTGGATAATGTAATAGAGATAAGGATTAAGGAATAAACTGACCATAAGTAATGTGGTTAAAGACGTAAGTTATAATATTGTACAAAGCCAATTTAGGGTTTCCATTAAGCTAATTATCAGAGTGGAGCTTAGGTGTAGTAAGTGAAGGAACGTCATTTTGTATCAGATGGTAAGACGACAAATCATTGTAATTGTGATAGTAGTGGGATTTATTTGCCATTTTAATCACATAGAGTGAATAAATCTGGCATTATGAGTGTCAATTATCTGCTGGTATGTGTTGCTGGAACGGACACTACAGAGTATCTGGTTTGGTGATGTAGAAGGGAAGGTTTGAAACGTTTGCATGGTAGTCATGTTTTTTTTTTTTTCGTTGCCTAAGGGTTTGCTACATAAAGGATTGAGAATGGTGGCGTAATGTCAATCACTACATTGGATATTAATACTATGGAGATAAATTCAATATATGCTGGTCAACTACAGCATGTGTTTGGTGTTACTTGTAGCCTACTTAGAAAGGACAGTTGCCTAGATCTGCTGTATTCTAAATAATGACGGATTGGGGGTTTCATAAGAGGTGGATATAATTTTAGTTGATAACAGAGGTAATAGGATGTATTTTACGACGCCTAGAGAAGCGAGTGTCTTATATTCATGGGAAGTGAAGTAAGGGAACTCAGAGAATAATAGGATTATTAAACCAACACTAAGAATAATGAAGCAGTGTTGGAAGGAAGCAGAGTATGTAAGATAACATTGACTGACTGGTCTAATTGATACGTTTATACGAAAGAGATTGTCCTAGCAACACATGGCGGATAGTATAACATAGGAGTTTACGTTGCATCTCTGGGAATAGATGTTTTGTTTGTTTTGACTATGACTTAAAAATAATTGGTTATCTGTTAAAGTAATGTTAGATGGAAAGACAGCGGTAGAGGATAGAGATTGTAGAGGGTTTCCTGTGTGAAAAAAGTAATAGAAATTGGGTGATGAGAAATGTTGAATTGCATTGTTTAAGCAAGAATGGTATTAAATTCATGCTTTCTAGTTATGTGTATGCAAATATGTTATTCGTTTTTGGTGGTGTGTGGATAGAATTTACTAATGCCAGGATTTAGTAAACGAAGCAGAGGGTAATGTGAAGCGGATGTCTGAATAGCTTGTTTATACAACAGTGAGTTATGCAGACAGTTCACATTGAACAATGGGAGATTGTTTTTACTATTAGGCTGATGGCGTAGTAAACATTTTTCATAGGTTCTGGATTTATTAAACAATAGGTTTATATTTTAATAAATTAATGCAACTGGTTTAAATCAGTAGATTACCGGAAAGTGGTAATGGGTTTGTTATTTATAGGTTTAGGCAAATGAGTGAAATATGACATTAAGAGGGGTGACAGGAGCAATATACGGGGAAACAGATATTTCCTATATTCATGATCAAGTAAAGAAGACAGGATAAAGAATTGAACATGTGGAAAAAGAAAGGGGCAATCATACGAGATAATGTCTGGCATAAGGATAAATTATTAATTTTATTAAAGTCACTGTTTTGATATGCGGAAATATTGACACATGGGTAAAGCCATGTGTCAACAGGGGGGATGGTAGAGCAGGTTAGGAAACAGGGGGGGGGGATTCTTCTTTTTCCATCATGGGAAGCAAATCCTCAAAGGAGGTCCCGGAGATAACCGGGTATGAGAAATCCTGTTGGAGGAACAGTGTATGGGGGTAATCATATGACATCAACACATTGTATTTCGGACAAGCTCTTAAGGGTTATTACATTTGGGAAATCTTGAGTCAGGCCCATCTCCCGGCTATCTACCTCTCTGTCAACCGGACGGGACCTCCTAGTGTCGACACGGAGCCCCTCCGATCCATCACGACTGGCCTGCCGACGTAATCGTCTGTGGTTTCAACAGGCTTCCCGTTGCAATGACCATGAAGATCCATCTGCTAGCCCCGGCCCGCTAGCACACAGAATTCAACAGTCGTGCTTCCTGATCGCCTGTGCTGTAGCACCAATTCGAACTGCTCTCGGACTCACATTGCTGTTCACTGGACCTTATGATCACTCAGCTGCACAGCTGATGCCTGCTGGACTGTTCCTTTACACGGTACCCTGTCCTGTTTTATCTGTTTAGCCTCAGCCCAAACTTTCATCGCCATTACCAGTTGTTGTCTTAGCTCTCTCGAATAACACCTGTGATTGCTTTATGCCTCTCTCCCATGTCAATATGCCTTGCCTATTGCTGTTCCAGTTAGTCCTTATTGTACTATTTCACTGTAGATCCCCCAGCCCAGCTCAAACTGCCTCAAATAGCTCCTTTGTTCCACCCCCCATACACGCGGAGCCCGGCGCAATCGGTGCCTACAGTGATGCTATCTCTTTCATTGTTACCCAACGCTTAGGTTTACCTCCACTGTACTCATATCCTTCCATATCCTTGTCTGTACATAATGCCCTGAATCTATTCTACAACGCCTGGAAATCTGCCCCCTTTATTCTCTGTACCCAACGCACTAGAAGACCAGTTCTTAAAGCCTTTAGCCGTATCCTTATTCTAGTCCTCCTCTGTTCCTTTGGTGATGTAGAGGTTAACCAAGGCCCTGCAGCCCCCAATATCACTCCTACTCCCCAGGCGCTATCATTTGTTGACTTCTGTAACCGTAAAAGCCTTGACTTTTTGCATGTTAACATCAGAAGCCTCCTTCCTAAGTTTGAGTTATTCACTGTATTAGCACACTCCGCCAACCCTGATGTTCTAGCAGTGTCTGAATCCTGGCTTAGGAAGGCCACCAAAAATGCAGAAATGTCCATCCCCAACTACAACATTTTCTGTCTAGATAGAACTGCCAAAGGGGGTGGAGTTGCAATTTACTGTAGAGATAGCCTGCAGAGCTCTATCATACTATCCAGGTCTGTGCCCAAACAGTTTGAGCTCCTACTTCTAAAAATCCACCTTTCCAGAAATAAGTCTCTCACTGTTGCCGCTTGCTACAGCCCCCCCTCAGCCCCCAGCTGTGCCCTGGACACCATATGTGAATTGATTGCCCCCCATCTATCCTCAGAGTTCGTACTGCTTGGTGACCTAAACTGGGAAATGCTTAACACCCCCGGCCATCTACAATCCAAACTAGATGCCCTCAATCTCACACAAATTATCAAGGAACCTACCAGGTACAACCCTAAATCCATAAACATGGGCACCCTCATAGATATCATCCTGACTAACTTACCCTCTAAATACACCTCCGCTGTCTTCAACCAGGATCTCAGCGATCACTGCCTTACTGCCTGCGTCCGTAACGGGTCCGCGGTCAAACGACCACCCCTCATCACTGTCAAACGCTCCCTAAAACACTTTAGCGAGCAGGCCTTCCTAATTGACCTGGCCCAGATATCGGGGAAGGATGCCGATCTCATTCCGTCAGTAGAGGATGCCTGGTTGTTCTTTAAAAGTGCTTTCCTCTCAATCTTAAATAAGCATGCCCCATTCATAAAATTCAGAACTAAGAACAGATATAGCCCCTGGTTCTCCTCAGACTTGACTGCCCTTGACCAGTACAAAAACATCCTGTGGAGTACTGCATTAGCATCGAATAGCCCCCGCGATATGCAACTTTTCAGGGAAGCTAGGAACCAATTTACACAAGCAGTTAGGAAAGCAAAGGCTAGCTTTTTCAAACAGAAATGTGCATCCTGTAGCACTAAATCCAAAAAGTTTTGGGACACTGTAAAGTCCATGGAGAATAAGAGCACCTCCTCCCAGCTGCCCACTGCACTGAGGCTAGGAAACACTATCACCACCGATAAATCTACAATAATCGAGAATTTCAACAATCATTTTGCTACGGCTGGCCATGCTTTCCACCTGGCTACCACTACCCCGGCCACCAGCTCTGCACCCTCCGCTGCAACTGCAGATCCCCAGAGATTGGAAAGCTGCCGCGGTCATCCCCCTCTTCAAAGGGGGTGACACTCTAGATCCAAACTGTTACAGACCTATATCCATCCTGCCCTGCCTTTCAAAAGTTTTTGAAAGCCAAGTTAACAAACAGATCACCGACCATTTCGAATCCCACCGTACCTTCTCCGCTATGCAATCCGGTTTCCGAGCTGGTCATGGGTGCACATCAGCCACGCTCAAGGTCCTAAACGATATTATAACCGCAATCGATAATAGACAGTACTGTGCAGCCGTCTTCATCGACCTGGCCAAGGCTTTCGACTCTGTCAACCACCGCATTCTTTTTTTTTTTTTTTTTCTGGGGGAATGGATCAGCTTAATATTGCAGATAGATTGTATCTTCTATCAATGTAATTGTCTGCATCACTTCCAATCCCCCATGTTTTTTTTTATATTTATACTCCCCTTTATTACTTTTCAACCCCACCATCCTTTCCCTACTTGGAGTAAATTAGTGAACAACAATGCCCAGGCCTCTACTTCCGGTCTATACTTACTATCTACACCTTATGGACAGAGTTAATTTTACAATAATTCTATTATATGTATATATATATATATATATATATATATATATATATACACATATATTTTTTTTTGCTCCTGAACTTCTTCTACTCTCAACCTCTCCGATCATTTTCATGATGTCCATCCGGTTTGCTTCTATATGCCATATCTTTCTAACTGTGCTCTTTCCCAAAAGCTCCCAACATACAACCTATATACTTATTATGGACACAGTATGCTTACATTATTAGCTATCTTTGTTATTATTTGATGTTATTTGTTATTAGTCCCATCCTTCAACTCTATTCAATACCTCCCATCTATCTCTTAACACCATCCATATAGGATTTCTATTTGCCATATATATTTCAACCGTACTGTGATGTTTTACAAAAGTTCTGAACCTTTCTATTCTCATTGCTTCTACAGATTGTGAATAAAAAATAAAAAATGTTGCTAAAAGTATTATTATATTATTGATTGATTGACTATGACTTTTCAGATCACCCAGTAATGCTATCTGCAAGGTTAGCTCCAGGTAAATATTGCAATCCTTTAGCCATTCCTGGACCTGTGTCCAAAAACAAGCTACAAATGGACAGAACCAAAACAAATGATCTAATGATTCTGTCTCTTCACAGCAAAATCTGCAGAGCTGGGAAGATTGTATCCCCCATATAAATAACATTCTATTGGTAGCAAGAATTTTATATAATAATTTAAATTGAAAGATTCTAATTTTTGAATCCGGTGTCGTTCTGCGTGTCAGTTCATAAACACTATGCCATGGGATCGGTACGTCAAAGATCTCTTCCCAACTATTTTGCAATCTATATGGGACGGCTGTCAATCCTTTGGTCCTTAAGTGAAACTGATATACTTTTTTATTTATCACAGTTTTCCTTAACCAATTATGTTCTTTAATGCAAGGCCGACAGACAAGTTCCTTACTTTCTCCCCCTTCCACTTTCCTCTTCCACTTTTGCGGTAAGGCTGCAATTATTTGGTTGTAATTTTGGGTAGAGCAGACATTTCCATATGTTTTTGTTAGCTGCATGTGCGACATAACTCCACCAGTCCTACCGATGATATCATTTATGAAGATTATACCTTTTTTAAACATTCTGTCAAAAAATAAAGGTTTTTTGTCAATTAGTATATTTGAATTTAACCACAATATTTGTTGCATTATTTGTTCTGTCATTTCTGGAGGATTACATTGAAATTGCAACCTACTTTCTATGGCTTGTTTTAGAAATAGTGATATTTGGGAGATTATTTCCTTTTCAAATAACTGAAAGTGAGAGGTTGTAATCTGAATAAAGGGAAAAAGGCCTTTCTTGAACATTGGGTGAGACAATCTTACTAATTTGCTTGAGAACCAGTTCGGATTTAAGTATAACTTTTGTATGACTGAAGCTTTTAGTGATAGGTCTAATACTTTAATATTTAATCATTTCTGTCCTCCGAATTCATATTCATTATATAAATATGCCCTTTTAATTTTGTCTGGCTTGCCGTTCCAAATAAAATTGAATATTTTTTTCTCATATAATTTAAAAAACTGTTCGCTAGGCGTAGGCAAGACCATAAGCAAATAGGTAAACTGGGATAATATTAAAGAGTTAATCAGGGTGATTTTTCCACAAATTGACAGGTATTTTCCTTTCCATGGTAGTAAGATCTTATCTATTTTTGCTAACTTTCTATTAAAATTTATTGAAGTGAGATCATTTATTTCATTTGGGATATGTATTCCGAGTATATCCACATCACCATCAGACCATTTTATTGGTAAACTACATGGTAATGTAAAATCCAATACGTAATATAGTACATTTGTCATAATTTGGTTGTAATCCAGAGAGGTTAGAAAATGTATCTAAATCCTCTATGAGGCTGTGGAGGGATTCTAGTTGTGGATTTAAAAGAAAACATGAATCATCAGCGTACAATGACACCTTTGTTTTTAAGCCCTGTATTTCTAATCCTCTGATATTATTATTGGATCTGATTTTAATAGCTAACATCTCAATGGCCACAATAAATAGATATGCCGATAGTGGACAACCTTGTTTCACTCCTCTTGACAGTTTAAAACTTTCTGAGAAATAGCCATTATTTACTATTTTACACCTAGGGTTATAATACATGATTTTGACCCATTTTATAAGAGATTCTCCAAAATTGAAATGCTCCAGGCATTTATATATAAACCCCAGTCGAACTTTATCAAATGCCTTTTCGAAGTCTGCTATGAATAGCAGGCCTGGTTTCCCATATTTTCCATAGTGTTCTATTGTTTCCAATACTTGCCTTATATTATCTCC
Organism: Coregonus suidteri; assembly: GCA_036851935.1. NCBI lineage: Eukaryota > Metazoa > Chordata > Actinopteri > Salmoniformes > Salmonidae > Coregonus > Coregonus suidteri. The sequence goes on along the minus strand of JAGTTL010000266.1, from coordinate 23,588 downwards.
AATGTATCTTCCATGTAAAAAGCCTGTCTGATTAGAATGAATAATATCCGACAATACCTTTTTAATTCTATGCGCTATACATTTTGCTAGGATTTTTGCATCACAACACTGAAGTGTAAGGGGCCTCTAATTTTGTAAATGGACTGGATCTTTATATTTTCCACTTGTATCCTGTTTCAGTAATAATGAGATCAGACCTTCTTCTTGAGTGTCAGATAATCTACCATTTACATAGGAGTGGTTAAAACATGCTAATAACGGTCCTCTTAATATATCAAAAAAGGTTTGGTATACCTCGACTGGTATGCCATCCAACCCTGGAGTTTTCCCGGACATAAAGTCTTTAATTGCATCCAGAAGTTCCTCCTCTGTAATTTCACCTTCACATGAGTCTTTCTGTGTGGCTGTTAATTTGACATTATCAATAGAAAAAAATTCTCTACAATTAGCTTCAGTTAGAGGAGATGGAGGCGACTGAAAAGAAAACATATGCTTAAAGTACTTTGTTTCTTCCTTCAAAATATAATTTGGTGAATTATGGGTGACTCCGTCAATTGTAACCAGTTTCATTAAGTTCTTTTTGGTAGCATTCCTATGTTGAAGATTAAAAAAGAATTTTGTGCATTTTTTTCCCCATATTCCATCCAGTTTGCTTTATTTTTATAATATATTACACTTGATCTTTCTTGAATAAGTTTTCTCCATTTCTTTTTGTTTTTCCTCTAATTTATTCTGAGCCTCTATGTTACAGTTTTTATTGCCATTTATCTGTTCTGTTAGACTTTCTATTTCCTTTCTTAGTATAAACTCTTTTGACCTAAATTGCTTTTGTTTTCGAGATGAGTACTGAATTGCATGGCCTCTAAAGGCACATTTAAAGGTGTCCCATACAATAAGGGGATTCGCTGTACCTATGTTATGTTGGAAAAAGTCAGTTATAAATTCCTTTGTTCTAATTATAAATAAATTATCATCCAATAGGCTTTGATTAAATTTCCAATATCCTCGCCCACGTGGAAATTCAGTAAGAGTAATGTATATGCCTATTATATGATGGTCCGACCGCATTCTGTCCCCTATCAACACTTTTTTTTTACTTTTGGTGCCAACGAGAATGAGATAAGAAAGAAGTCAAGACGACTAGCTTGATTCAGTCTCCGCCATCTATATCTCACTAGATCAATATATTTAAGCCTCCATATATCTAATAGTTCTAATGTATCCATGACATTCACAATTTCCTTAAGAGCATGTGGGTGATTGTTTGTGGTGTGATTTCCTTTACGGTCCATTGAGCTATTTAAAACAGTATTATAATCCCCCACCATAATAATATTGTCTTGAGTTGCTTGCAGGCTTGATAATTTATTATATATATTGTCAAAGAATTGTGGATCATCATTATTTGGTCCGTAAAGGTTAATGAGCCATATCTGTTTATGGTCCAATAACATATTTAAAATAATCCATCTACCTTGCGTATCTATTTGGATGATTTGCACATTCGGATCAAAATTACTATTAATTAATATCATCACCCCTTTTGAATTTCTTTGCCCATGGGAGAAGTATATTCCCCCCCCCCCCCCCCCCCCCCCCCCCCCATTCTTTTTTTCCATGCTACTTCATCTCGAATTGTTGAATGAGTTTCCTGTATACAATAGATATTATATTCCTTCTCTTTGAGCCATGTAAATATTGTTCTTCTCTTTTGTTATTATCAGCTAAGCCATTACAATTATAACTGGCTATACTTATTTCACCATACACCATAATGAGATACAAGTTTCAAGTCTATTTATCATTATATATGTTTGTAAATTTACCAATAAAAAATAGCTTAATGATTGAGTGTCCATATAGCTGTACCATGATATTTGCATTGCTACGGAGTAACCCTTCAATTGTTCTCCACTAATTCCCCCGCTAAAGCCCCTCCCCATCCCAAGTTGAGCCGTCATCCCAGTGATCAGCATCCCACCCACGTCCCTCCGTATCCCCAAGGCCCCGAGAGGCAAAGACCCATCCATCGAAAACAGCACACAGTGCCACCCACAAAACAGAAGCAGATTAACCGCCAAAAGCATTTCCAATGCTTTCACCTCTATACAGTGGGGAGAACAAGTATTTGATACACTGCCGATTTTGCAGGTTTTTCCTACTTACAAGCATGGTAGAGGTCTGTAAATTTTTATCATAGGTACACTTCAACTTTGAGAGACGGAATCTAAAACAAAAATCCAGAGAAAATCACATTGTATGATTTTTAAGTAATTAATTTGCATTTTATTGCATGACATAAGTATTTGATACATCAGAAAAGCAGAACTTAATATTTGTACAGAAACCTTTGTTTGCAATTACAGAGATCATACGTTTCATGTAGGTCTTGACCAGGTTTGCACACACTGCAGCAGGGATTTTGGCCCACTCCTCCATACAGACCTTCTCCAGATCCTTCAGGTTTTGGGGCTGTCGCTGGGCAATACGGACTTTCAGCTCCCTCCAAAGATTTCTATTGGGTTCAGGTCTGGAGACTGGCTAGGCCACTCCAGGACCTTGAGATGCTTCTTACGGAGCCCACTCCTTAGTTGCCCTGGCTGGCTGTGTGTTTTTCGGGTCGTTGTCATGCTGGAAGACCCAGCCACGACCCATCTTCAATGCTCTTACTGAGGGAAGGAGGTTGTTGGCCAAGATCTTGCGATAATGGCCCCATCCATCCTCCCCTCAATACGGTGCAGTCGTCCTGTCCCCTTTGCAGAAAAGCATCCCCAAAGAATGATGTTTTCCATCCATGTTCTTGGGGTTGATGGTGTTCTTGGGTTTGTACTCATCCTTCTTCTTCCTCCCAAACACGGTGAGTGGAGTTTAGACCAAAAAGCTCAATTTTTGTCACATCAGACCACATGACCTTCTCCCATTCCTCCTCTGGATCATCCAGATGGTCATTGGCAAACTTCAGACGGGCCTGGACATGCGCTGGCTTGAGCAGGGGGACTGCAGGATTTTAATCCATGATGGTGTAGTGTGTTACTAATGGTTTTCTTTTAGAGACTGTGGTCCCAGCTCTCTTCAGGTCATTGACCAGGTCCTGCCGTGTAGTTTCTGGGCTGATCCCTCACCTTCCTCATGATCATTGATGCCCCACGAGGTGAGATCTTGCATGGAGCCCCAGACCGAGGGGTGATTGACCGTCATCTTGAACTTCTTCCATTTTCTAATAATCGCGCGCCAACAGTTGTTTGCCTTCTCACCAAACTGCTTGCCTATTGTCCTGTATCCCATCCCAGCCTTGTGCAGGTCTACACTTTTATCCCTGATGTCCTTACACATCTCTTCTGGTCTTGGCCATTGTGGAGAGGTTGGAGTCTGTTTGATTGAGTGTGTAGACAAGTGTCTTTTATACAGGTAACAAGTTCAAACAAGTGCAGTTATTACAGGAAATGAGTGGAGAACAGGAGGGCTTCTTAAAGAAAAACTAACAGGTCTGTGAGAGCCGGAATTCTTACTGGTTGGTAGGTGATCAAATACAGGCTTATGTCATGCAATAAAATGCCAATTAATTATTACTTAAAAATCATACAATGTGATTTTCTGGATTTTTGCTTTAGATTCCGTCTCTCACAGTTGAAGTGTACCTATGATAAAAATTACAGACCTCTACATGCTTTGTAAGTAGAAAACCTCAAAATCGGCAGTGTATCAAATACTTGTTCTCCCACTGTATGTTTGTAAATTTACCAATAAAAAATAGCGTAATGATTGAGGTCCATATAGCTGTACCGTGGATATTTGCATTGCTACGGAGTAACCCTTCAATTGTTCTCCAACTAATTCCCCCGCTAAAGCCCCTCCCCATCATACAAGTTGAGCCGTCATCCCAGTGATCAGCATCCCACCCACGTCCCTCCGTATCCCTAAGGCCCCGAGAGGCCAGGACCCATCCATCGAACACAGCACACAGTGCCACCCACAAAACAGAAGCAGTTTAACCGCCAAAAGCATTTCCAATGCTTTCACCTCTATATATATATATCTATATAACTATTTTTTTTTTGTTTTAATTATGCATATCCTATTTTTCCATCATTATCAATGAATATGCGTAATAATGTCGGCAGTTTCATGCATAGGATTCTAACATATAACCAGGATTGCCATTGTATTACATTTAATTCATTGACAAGCAATTATTATCCTAGCAAATAATTCCCGCCGGTCCATCCCATACCCCCCCCCCCCAACATCCCCACCCCCCCCACAACAGATGCCAGACAAGCACACACGCACAATACTCACATACTCCAACACACTCAACCCCCCTCCTCCACAATCCACCATAAAATCCGATACTCAACGGCTGTTATATCCCAGAGCCCAACTCTAGAAATAACTTGATCTACGAGTGCACATACAGTTAAAGCTGATTGAGAAAGCATGCAGATTGAGCAGAAATTGATAACAATGTGAGATTTGATTAATCTACTTAATCTATGTCAAGTCCTAGGTGATGGAGATCAGATCCACCCTCTTCACCTGAGACACAAACACTCTGATCCCCTGTTGTAACCATTTTCCCAAGCATCTCCATGCGGTCAGACCTTTGATTATTTTGTGCCACCTGGGCCACAATGATAAAAGCTCTTCATTGTAAATGTCCACCAGTGAGAATAAAAAGCCATAATTTTTGTATAATCACTGTATTCACCATTGAAGTCGAGCCGAGGGCTTTCAAACTGATGGTGGTGGTGTGTCAAACAAAATAGTATTTTTGTCCCTAAGGCTCTACTGTAGTTAGAGGATGGCTCTTATGGGTCTTAAGCTTGGTTCACTTGGCCCATTCCATTCCACGCTCCTTTTATCCACTCTTATGAAAAAGGGGAAGTCCATTTTTATTAAAAATGACATTATGTTTCATTTTATAACAAGCATCCTGCGACAGACGAAAACAACTTCCTGAGACAAAATGATCATCTCCATCATTGTTTGTCTGTCTGGTTGTTTGACCTCAGGGAGAAATTCCTTACTTCTGAGCAGCATGTGGAGGAAATGTCAGAGGAAGGCATTTTGAAAACAGATGAAAAGAAAGTCCTGCACAATGCGCTAGCAAAGTATTAGTAGTTTGGCCTTACGACTTTTGTCAGACATTTTGAATTACATTTTATTCATTTAGCGGACACTCTTCTGCAGAGCAACTTACAGTCAGTTTATTCAACTAAGGAAGAAAAAATAACCACATCACAGTCATGGAAGTAAACACTTTCCACAATTAAGAGCCAGGCTTTTAATTAGACTATTATCTACCTACAAAGTTCCTTCAAATTGTACTATTACCTACCTACAAAGCTCCTTCTAGATGTGTGAGTAGGGTGTGAAGGGTATGAATGTGTATGGAGATTATGTATTGAGATTATGAATATGTTGTGATGAGAGTTCACCTGGATTTAAAATAAGGAAATTACATGATATATAGTGCCTTGAGGAAGCATTAACACCACATTACTTTTTCCACATTTTGTTGTGTTACAGCCTTAATTTAAAATGGATTAAATTGAGATTTTGTGTCACTGGCCTACACACAATACACCATAATGTCAAAGTGGAATTAAGTCTTTTATTTTTTTTTATTATTTATTAATTTTTTACAAATGAATAAAAAATGAAAAGCTGAAATGTCTTGTGTCAATAAGTATTCAACCACTATGCTATGGCAAGCCTACATAAGTTCAGGGGTAAAGATTTTGCATAACAGTCACATAATAAGTTGTATGGACTCTGTGCGCAATGATAGTGATTAACAGGATTTTTGAATGACTACCTCATCTCTGTACCCCACACATACAATTATCTGTAAGGCCGAGCAGTGAATTTCAAACACAGATTCAACCACAAAGACCAGGGAGGGTTTCCAATGCCTCGCAAAGAGGGAGGTATTCCAATGCCTCGCAAAGAAGGACACATATCTGTAGATGGGTAATTTCACCATCAGGCCAATGGTAACTTTAAAATGGTTACAGAGTTCAATGGATGTGATAGTTGAAAACTGAGGATGGATCAACAACATTGTAGTTACTCCACAATACTAACCTCAATGACACAGTGAAAAGAAGGAAGCCTATACAGAAGAAAAAAATTATTCCAAAACATGCATCCTGTTTGCAATAAGTGTTCTGTTTGGGGCAAATCCAACACAACACATCACTGAGTACCACTCTTCATATTTTCAAGCATGGTAGTGGCTGTGTCATGTTATGGGTATGCTTGTCATCGGCAAGGAATTTTGAGTTTTTTAGGATAAAAATAAACAGAATAGAGCTAAGCACAGGCAAAATCCTAGAAGAAAACTTAGTTCAGTCTGCTTTCCAACTGACACTGGGAGACACATGTACCTTTCAGTTGCCTACTAAGAACGA
>JAGTTL010000266.1:0-16675 GCA_036851935.1 Coregonus suidteri | reverse complement strand
AGCATCTTACAGTACTTGTATTTATATGTCTTATAATCATTTATAAGATCAAGAATATAAAAAGTGCTTTAGAACTTACTGACAAAAACAAAATGGTGATCGTTACCACCATGAACAATATCTGTAGCACAAGTCTTCCCATTCTCAATCTGTTGGTAAATCAGAAGGTAAAAGATTATCAAAGTTTGAACAGACAGGAAAGGCAGCTCTCCAAATCTTGAATATGATGGACAAGAAAATGTCAAAATTAGAGCCATTTACATAACTTACTTTTGGACAGTTTTACTTTTTATGAGTTCCTGTGACATTTTTTGTGCAGGGCCCCAGTATTGACTAACTAACAATACTACTGGAAATATGTTTTCATTCTCTTAAGGGTTCTTTTTTTTTTCTTTTTTTTTTTCTTTTTCTTTTTCTTTTTTTTTATATGGATCAGCTTAATATTGCAGATAGATTGTATCTTCTATCAATGTAATTGTCTGCATCACTTCCAATCCCCATGTTTTTATTTTTATTTTTTATTTTTATATATACTCCCCTTTATTACTTTTCAACCCCACCATCCTTTCCCTACTTGGAGTAAATTAGTGAACAACAATGCCCAGGCCTCTACTTCCGGTCTATACTTACTATCTACACCTTATGGACAGAGTTAATTTTACAATAATTCTATTATATATATATATTTTTTTTATTTATTTTTATTTATTTTTTGCTCCTGAACTTCTTCTACTCTCAACCTCTCCGATCATTTTCATGATGTCCATCCGGTTTGCTTCTATATGCCATATCTTTCTAACTGTGCTCTTTCCCAAAAGCTCCCAACATACTACCTATATACTTATTATGGACACAGTATGCTTACATTATTAGCTATCTTTGTTATTATTTGTTGTTATTTGTTATTAGTCCCATCCCTTCAACTCTATTCAATACCTCCCATCTATCTCTTAACACCATCCATATAGGATTTCTATTTGCCATATATATTTCAACCCGTACTGTGATGTTTTACAAAAGTTCTGAACCTTTCTATTCTAATTGCTTCTACAGATTGTGAATTAAAAATAAACATTTTTGCTAAAAGTATTATTATATTATTGATTGATTGACTATGACTTTTCAGATCACCCAGTAATGCTATCTGCAAGGTTAGTTCCAGGTAAATATTGCAATCCTTTAGCCATTCCTGGACCTGTGTCCAAAAACAAGCTACAAATGGACAGAACCAAAACAAATGATCTAATGATTCTGTCTCTTCACAGCAAAATCTGCAGAGCTGGGAAGATTGTATCCCCCATATAAATAACATTCTATTGGTAGCAATAATTTTATATAATAATTTAAATTGAAAGATTCTAATTTTTGAATCCGGTGTTGTTTTGCGTGTCAGTTCATAAACACTATGCCATGGGATCGGTACGTCAAAGATCTCTTCCCAACTATTTTGCAATCTATATGGGACGGCTGTCAATCCTTTGGTCCTTAAGTGAAACTGATATACTTTTTTATTTATCACAGTTTTCCTTAACCAATTATGTTCTTTAATAAAAGGCCGACAGACAATTTCCTTACTTTCTCCCCATCCACTTTCCTCTTCCACTTTTGCGGTAAAGCTGCAATTATTTGGTTGTAATTTTGGGTAGAGCAGACATTTCCATATGTTTTTGTTAGCTGCATGTGCGACATAACTCCACCAGTCCTACCGATGATATCATTTACGAAGATTATACCTGTTTTAAACATTCTGTCAAAAAATAAAGGTTTTTTGTCAATTAGTATATTTCAATTTAACCACAATATTTGTTGCATTATTTGTTCTGTCGTTTCTGGAGGATTAAATTGAAATTGCAACCAACTTTCTATGGCTTGTTTTAGAAATAGTGACATTTGGGAGTTTATTTCCTTTTCAAATAACTAAAAGTGAGAGGTTGTAATCTGAATAAAGGGAAAAAGGCCTTTCTTGAACATTGGGTGAGACAATCTTACTAATTTGCTTGAGAACCAGTTCGGATTTAAGTATAACTTTTTGATGACTGAAGCTTTTAGTGATAGGTCTAATGCTTTATATTTATTAATTTCTGTCCTCCGAATTCATATTCATTATATAAATATGCTCTTTTAATTTTGTCTGGCTTGCCGTTCCAAATAAAATTGAATATTTTTTTCTCATATAATTTAAAAAACTGTTTGCTAGGTGTAGGCAAGACCATAAGCAAATAGGTAAACTGGGATAATACTAAAGAGTTAATCAGGGTGATTTTTCCACAAATTGACAGGTATTTTCCTTTCCATGGTAGTAAGATCTTATCTATTTTTGCTAACTTTCTATTAAAATGTATTGAAGTGAGATCATTTATTTCCTTTGGGATATGTATTCCGAGTATATCCACATCACCATCAGACCATTTTATTGGTAAACTACATGGTAATGTAAAAATTGTATTTTTTAGTGATCCAATACGTAATATAGTACATTTGTCATAATTTGGTTTAATCCAGAGAGGTTAGAAAATATATATATCTAGATCCTCTATGAGGCTGTGGAGGGATTCTAGTTGTGGATCTAAAAGAAAACATGAATCATCTGCGTACAATGACACCTTTGTTTTTAAGCCCTGTATTTCTAATCCTCTGATATTATTATTGGATCTGATTTTAATAGCTAACATCTCGATGGCCACAATAAATAGATATGCCGATAGTGGACAACCTTGTTTCACTCCTCTTGACAGTTTAAAACTTTCTGTGAAATAGCCATTATTTACTATTTTACACCTAGGGTTACTATACATGATTTTGACCCATTTTATAAGAGATTCTCCAAAATTGAAATGCTCCGGGCATTTATATATAAACCCCAGTCGAACTTTATCTAATGCCTTTTCGAAGTCTGCTATGAATAGCAGGCCTGGTTTCCCATATTTTCCATAGTGTTCCATTGTTTCCAATACTTGCCTTATATTATCTCCAATGTATCTTCCATGTAAAAAACCTGTCTGATTAGAATGAATAATATCCGACAATACCTTTTTAATTCTATGCGCTATACATTTTGCTAGGATTTTTGCATCACAACACTGAAGTGTAAGGGGCCTCCAATTTTGTAAATGGACTGGATCTTTATATTTTCCACTTGTATCCTGTTTCAGTAATAATGAGATCAGACCTTCTTCTTGAGTGTCAGATAATCTACCATTTACATAGGAGTGGTTAAAACATGCTAATAACGGTCCTCTTAGTATATAAAAAAAAAGGTTTGGTATACCTCGACTGGTATGCCATCCAACCCTGGAGTTTTCCCGGACTTAAAGTCTTTAATTGCATCCAGAAGTTCCTCCTCTGTAATTTCACCTTCACATGAGTCTTTCTGTGTGGCTGTTAATTTGACATTATCAATAGAAAAACATCTCTACAATTAGCTTCAGTTAGAGGAGATGGAGGCGACTGAAAAGAAAACATATGCTTAAAGTACTTTGTTTCTTCCTTCAAAATATCATTTGGTGAATTATGGGTGACTCCGTCAATTGTAACCAGTTTCATTAAGTTCTTTTTGGTAGCATTCCTATGTTGAAGATTAAAAAATAATTTTGTGAATTTTTCCCCATATTCCATCCAGTTTGATTTATTTTTATAATATATTACACTTGAACTTTCTTGAATAAGTTTCTCCATTTCTTTTTGTTTTTCCTCTAATTTATTCTGAGCCTCTATGTTACAGTTTTTATTGCCATCTATGTGTTCTGTTAGACTTTCTATTTCCTTTCTTAGTATAAACTCTTTTGACCTAAATTGCTTTTGTTTTCGAGATGAGTACTGAATTGCATGGCCTCTAAAGGCCCATTTAAAGGTGTCCCATACAATAAGGGGATTCGCTGTACCTATGTTATGTTGGAAAAAGTCAGTTATAAATTCCTTTGTTCTAATTATAAATAAATTATCATCCAATAGGCTTTGATTAAATTTCCAATATCCTCGCCCACGTGGAAATTCAGCAAGAGTAATGTATATGCCTATTATATGATGGTCCGACCGCATTCTGTCCCCATCAACACTTTTTTTAAACTTTTGGTGCCAACGAGAATGAGATAAGAAAGAAGTCAAGACGACTAGCTTGATTCAGTCTCCGCCATGTATATCTCACTAGATCAGTATATTTAAGCCTCCATATACAGTGGGGAAAGAAAGTATTTAGTCAGCCACCAATTGTGCAAGTTCTCCTACTTAAAAAGACGAGAGAGGACTGTAATTTTCATCATAGGTACACGTCAACTATGACAGACAAATTGAGAAAAAAAAATCCAGAAAATCACATTGTAGGATTTTTAATTAATTTATTTGCTAATTATGGTGGAAAATAAGTATTTGGTCACCTACAAACAAGCAAGACTTCTGGCTCTCACAGACCTGTAACTTCTTCTTTAAGAGGCTCCTCTGTCCTCCACTCGTTACCTGTGTTAATGGCACCTGTTTGAACTTGTTATCAGTATAAAAGACACCTGTCCACAACCTCAAACAGTCACACTCCAAACTCCACTATGGCCAAGACCAAAGAGCTGTCAAAGGACACCAGAAACAAAATTGTAGACCTGCACCAGGCTGGGAAGACTGAATCTGCAATAGGTAAGCAGCTTGGTTTGAAGAAATCAACTGTGGGAGCAATTATTAGGAAATGGAAGACATACAAGACCACTGATTATCTCCCTTGATCTGGGTCTCCACGCAAGATCTCACCCCGTGGGGTCAAAATGATCACAAGAACGGTGAGCAAAAATACCAGAACCACACGGGGGGGACCTAGTGAATGACCTGCAGAGAGCTGGGACCAAAGTAACAAAGCCTACCATCAGTAACACACTACGCCGCCAGGGACTCAAATCCTGCAGTGCCAGACGTGTCCCCCTGCTTAAGCCAGTACATGTCCAGGCCCGTCTGAAGATTGCTAGAGTGCATTTGGATGATCCAGAAGAGGATTGGGAGAATGTGAAATGGGCAGATGAAACCAAAATAGACATGTTTGGTAAAAACTCAACTCGTCGTATTTGGAGGACAAAGAATGCTGAGTTGCATCCAAAGAACACCATACCTACTGTGAAGCATGGGGGTGGAAACATCATGTTTTGGGGCTGTTTTTCTGCAAAGGGACCAGGACGACTGATCCGTGTAAAGGAAAGAATGAATGGGGCCATGTACCGTGAGATTTTGAGTGAAAACCTCCTTCCATCAGCAAGGGCATTGAAGATGAAACGTGGCTGGGTCTTTCAGCATGACAATGATCCCAAACACACCGCCCGGGCAATGAAGGAGTGGCTTCGTAAGAAGCATTTCAAGATCCTGGAGTGGCCTAGCCAGTCTCCAGATCTCAACCCCATAGAAAATATTTGGAGGGAGTTGAAAGTCTGTGTTGCCCAGCGACAGCCCCAAAACATCACTGCTCTAGAGGAGATCTGCATGGAGGAATGGGCCAAAATACCAGCAACAGTGTGTGAAAACCTTGTGAAGACTTACAGAAAACGTTTGACCTGTGTCATTGCCAACAAAGGGTATATCACAAAGTATTGAGTAACTTTTGTTATTGACCATATACTTATTTTCCACCATAATTTGCAAATAAATTCAATAAAAATCCTACAATGTGATATTCTGGATTTTTTTTTTCTCATTTTGTCTGTCATAGTTGACTTGTACCTATGATGAAAATTACAGGCCTCTCTCATCTTTTTAAGTGGGAGAACTTGCACAATTGGTGGCTGATTAAATACTTTTTTCCCCCACTGTATCTACTAGTTCTAATGTATCCATGACATTCACAATTTCCTAAAGAGCATGTGGGTGATTGTTTGTGGTGTGATTTCCTTTTCGGTCCATTGAGCTATTTAAAACAGTATTATAATCCCCCACCATAATACTATTGTCTTGAGTTGCTTGCAGGCTTGATAATTTATAATATATATTGTCAAAGAATTGTGGATCATCATTATTTGGTCCGTAAAGGTTAATGAGCCATATCTGTTTATGGTCCAATAACATATTTAAAATAATCCATCTACCTTGCGTATCTATTTGGACAATTTGCACATTCGGATCAAAATTACTATTAATTAATATCATCACCCCTTTTGAATTTCTTTGCCCATGGGAGAAGTATGTTTCACCCCCCCATTCTTTTTTCCACGCTACTTAATCTCGAATTGTTGAATGAGTTTCCTGTATACAATAGATATTATATTCCTTCTCTTTGAGCCATGTAAATATTGTTCTTCTTTTGTTATTATCAGCTAAGCCATTACAATTATAACTGGCTATACTTATTTCACTATACACCATCATGAGATACAAGTTTCAAGTCTATTTATCATTATATATGTTTGTAAATTTACCAATAAAAAATAGCGTAATGATTGAGTGTCCATATAGCTGTACCGTGATATTTGCATTGCTACGGAGTAACCCTTCGATTGTTCTCCACTAATTCCCCCGCTAAAGCCCCTCCCCATCCCAAGTTGAGCCGTCATCCCAGTGATCAGCATCCCACCCACGTCCCTCCGTATCCCTAAGGCCCCGAGAGGCCAGGACCCATCCATCGAAAACAGCACACAGTGCCACCCACAAAACAGAAGCAGATTAACCGCCAAAAGCATTTCCAATGCTTTCACCTCTCTCTATATATATATATCTATATAACATTTTTTTTTTTTATTATGCATATCCTATTTTCCATCATTATCAATTAATATGCGTAATAATGTCGGCAGTTCACGCATAGGATTCTAACATATAACCCGGATTGCCATTGTATTGCATTTAATTCATTGACAAGCAATTATTATCCTAGCAAATAATTCCCGTGGTCCATCCCATACCCTCCCCCCCAACATCCCCACCCCCCCCACAACAGACGCCAGACAAGCACACACGCACATACTCACATACTCCAACACACTCAACCCCCCTTCTCCACAATCCACCATAAAATCAGATACTCAACGGCTGTTATATCCCAGAGCCCAACTCGAGAAATAACTTGATCTACGAGTGCACATACAGTTAAAGCTGATTGAGAAAGCATGCAGATTGAGCAGAAATTTATAACAATGTGAGATTTGATTAATCTACTTAATCTATGTCAAGTCCTAGATGATGGAGATCAGATCCACCCTCTTCACCTGAGACACAAACACTCTGATCCCCTGTTGTAACCATTTTCCCAAGCATCTCCATGCGGTCAGACCTTTGATTATTTTGTGCCACCTGGGCCACAATGATAAACCCCCTCTCTGATTGTCCGAGTGTGACCCCCTCCCCATGGGTTACTGCAGCCAGTGTTGCCAGCACTGCCACTACCTGGGTGGGCGTACCCCACCGGAATCCCCACCGGCTAGGTAAAAGGTCGTCAAGGTTCTCATTAGCAGCTTTGAGAATTTCCTTGTATATTATGCTCTCCCATCAGGGGGCTCTGGCTTTGTAGGACCAACCCTGCCAGGCAGGCTCAGAATCTTGAGGGGGCGGTGCTGCTCAAGTAGGTCTCTGACCGCATTTATTTCTCTGTTTAGGCTGCATATTCACAGCAGGTCCATAAAATAGATGGGAACTTCTCTTTGGTGTATGGGTCGCTCAGGTGGGTGTCCAGGTTATAGGGTTAGGGATCTTTCCATCATGATAGGACAATGAATAATTAGATTAGATGTATACTATATTAAAAAATGTATATCCCTCATCTACACAAAATTGAAAGCTCTCTCTCTCACTACCCCTGCTCATAGACCCCCGGTCGGCTCTGGGATATGCAACCATTTCCCCTCTCACTCACTTAACGCCGCACCTTGTCAAACACAAAAATGCACACCACATGGTTGACTGCGGAAGAAATGGGCCGAGCGTGCAAACGCACCCGCATCTGCCGCAAGGGGGAAAGGACGCCAGAGAGAACACAGGACCAACCAGAACAACCATCCGCCAAAAAAGCCATGTTCTAATTATTTGTATTTAAAGATGTATTATTATGCTTGTTATATCGTTTTATCCTTTTATAAAATACTATACTTACTATAAATGTTATTTAATATTAAAATCCCTATCATTGCTAGTATCAATTGCTCCAATATTTGACTCCTCTATTACAACTTTTAGAATAGCCATGGAGTAGTCTTTGTGTCTCTGAACATTTGGTTGTCAATAAATAATTTATCCACCACTAGTGCAACACGTTTCCCTTTTAATCTGTTTTCCTTGAAGATTGGATACAGAACTTTGCGCCTTTCTACAATCTCCCTCGGGAACTGATCATTCATGCCTATTTTCGTGCCAGCAAGTCTTTTTCCTAGGCTTTTCACCATAGCTTTATCCTTAAAAAAAGCAAATTTGGCAACAATTGGGCGCTCATATTTCTGTCCTCTTTTTCTGAAACGATGTACACGTTCGAGTTGGATTTTATCGACAGCCTCGAGTGGGATTTGTAGCGCTGTATGCAGGAAGTCCTTCATAATATTCTCTGTTATTTCTCCCTCCTTTTCCTGAATATCCGTAAGTACTAGATTTTCCCTCATCGATCTAGTTTGGATGTCTAGTAAGGCTTCTCTCAGAAGATTGTTCTCCTTTTTTAGTTCCCTAACGTCCGTTTCCATTTTAGAGACTGTCACTTTTATTTCTTTGGTTTCTTTCTCCATTACCAAAGCTTTTTCGTCACTCATTTGAAGACTCGCTTTCAACTCTTTTACGTCTTTACTGACCAATTCTAGTATACCCAATTTGTCATTTATCGACTTCAACAGGTCGCTTTCCACACTTACCATACCCAGTGGTGAAAAGCATATATCATCTGTATCAGTCGATGAGTCGCGTTTCCTTTTGGGGATCGGCTCTCCACGCTTGTCTTCAGTCATGTTTGGGTGTTGCTTGTTGTTGTAATATTTGTCTATATATTTCTCTAGCCTTATGATCTTATTTCTGTTATTATCCAGATTGAATTATATTAACTGTGAATATATGAAATGCTAATATTTAGTCTAACTTACTGATTTTGAATATTATGTTTTTATCTTGAGGTGTTTTGTACCAATTTCTATTCAATACGCCATCTTGTCTATGCGTCTGGATCATTCTAGTGTGTTGCTTTGTTCAACAGGTCTGCTATTACTATGGTATTATTGAATTTAATTCATAATATCAATGTTAAGAAAAGTACGTTCAGGTTTCATACGAAATTACACAGGAAGCAGTAGCTCATTGTAATTTTGAAAACAACAAATGTTCTGATATTCTGAAAGATGATTTAGAACTATGATACATTAACATTTTTACAAATTGTAAAATAACCACGATATTCGAATCCTATAATACGAGATATGAACAATATGTTTTTTGAATTTGACTTGCCTACGCCCAGTTAGCGCCATTTTGTATGATTGAACTGTCACGTACCTGTCCCAGGTGTAATGGACTGTTAGATCTGAGTGTTTTACTGTCATTCTCTATACTATAATAACACCATATATTTAATTTCCCTACACACTTTACAATAATCCCTGGAAGATTCTTACCTTGTAGCCTGTATTCACAACCAGAACATGTCAAGTCATTGAGATATTTTCGTTGTGCTGAGAGAGCACCTTCCTGATGACAAGTGGCTCTGTATCTCTGTTCTAGGTACAGTTGATCTTTGGATGCAATAATATCTGGTCAAAGTCTAGTGGCACAACACCATACTATAGCATTAACATAACAGTAGTTTAACCTTTGGCCAGTAATGGTCATGGCATACTATAAAATGTTGAATCATTATGATGGATCCAGTTTCAACATATCTCTAACTTTGAACCATAAAGTGGGGTCCCAAATTATTGACTCCCTTAAATAATTTTATGAGTAAAAATGACTGTATAAAATAAATTTTCACAATACTGAGCTATATTGGATGCCAAAAAAAAAGGAAATAAATTATTTTATAATGTTTGCCAAGAGAATTGCTCAGAGAAGAGATTTTGTTTTCCTCAAAAAATATTTTTTCTCTCAAAAAGGTAGGGGTCAAATTTTACACTCCCTTTCAATACCTCCCTTGTGAGGGTAACGGCACTGAGGCTTTTTGTAAAATGTTTTATGAGTTGGAGAAACACTTTGGGAGTGATCTAGAACATTCCTCCATTCAGAATCCTTCCAAATGACCGACTACAGGAAGGTAAAGGTACAACTAAACAGTGGTAGGAACATCTCTTGATCTCTAATCTTACCTAGGAGCCCTTCTACTATCCAATGTATACATTCTACCAACATCATCATAAATAATCCCTGGTAGGATCTCTACTCTCTCTCTCCAATCTACATTCTACCAACTCTACATCAATCTCCCTGGTAGGATCCTTCTCTATCTCAATGTATACATTCTACCAACTCTCTCTCTCTCTCTCTCTCTCCTCTCTCTCTGGTAGGATCCTTACTACTATCCCTCTACATTCTCTCATATATAAATAATCCCTGGTAGGATCCCAATACATCCCAAGATAAGACATTATATATCCTCAAACCTGGTAGGATCCTTACTACTATCCCCATGTATACATTCTACCAACATCATATATCAAAATAATCCCTGGTAGGATCCTTACTACTAACCCAACTGTATACATTCTACCCTAGCATCATACATCAAATAATCCCTGGTAATCCTTAGCTACTATCCCAATGTATACATTCTACCAACATCATACATCAATAATCCCTGGTAGGATCCCTAACTACTATCCCAATGTATACATTCTACCAACATCATACATCAATAGCACTGTGGTAGGATCCTTACTACTATCCCAATGTATACATTCTGACATCTACATCAATTTTCCCTGGTAGGACTCTTACTACTAAAGTTAATATATACATTGAATAAAACACATCATACATCAATAATCTTTTGTAGGATCCTTACTACTATCCCAGACCTTGTTTTTCCATGACCACATTTAAATGTACCCCTTGATTTCTGTTGAAATGAATATTTAGTGTTTGTGTGTGTATCCTTGTTTTCTACCAACACATTTCCAGCAGAAGGGATCCAGGTGGGTATCTGAAGTATCAATTGATCCTGATTGTTTACATAAATAATCCCTGGTAGGATCCTTACTACTATCCCAATGTATACATTCTACACACATCATACATAAATAATCCTGGTAGGTTCCTTACTACTATCCCAATGTATACATTGTACCTCATCATACATAAATAATCCCTGTGGATCCTTACTACTATCCCAATATACATTCTGTACATCATTATAGATCCATCTGTAGGTTCCTTTCAACTAGATATGTATTCTGTACCTCATTATAGATCCATCTGTGGTTGGTTCAGCTAGATATGTATGCTGTAAACCTCATTATAGATCCATCTGTGGTTCCCTCAGCTAGATATGTATTCTGTACCTAACCCTAATCCATCTGTGGTAACCCTAACCCAGCTATCCCTGTACCCTAACCCCTCTATCCCTAATAGATCCAATCTGTGGTTAACCCAAGCTATCCCTTCCCTATGTAATGCTGTACCTCATTATCCTCCTTCCCAACTCTATCCCAGCTAGACCCAATGTACCCTGTACCTCATCTCTATCCCTATCCATCTGTGGTTGGTTCACCTACTCTATGTACCCTGTACCTCATTATAGATCCATAACCCAACTCTATGGTTCAGCTAGAACTCTACCCTGTACCCAACTCTATATAACCCATCTCTATCCCTGGTTCAACTAACTCTAACCCTAACCTCACTATAGATCCATCTGTGGTTGGTTCCCTTACTCTACCCAAACTCTAACCCTAACATTATAGATCCATCTGTGGCTCTATCCCTACCTACCCAACTCAATCCCTGTACCTCATTAACCCTATCCATCCCTATTGGTTCAGCTACCCAACTCTATCCCTACCCATTGTACCCCACCCTGTTGTGGTTAAAAACCTAGCTAGATATGTCTATCCCTACCTCATTATAGATCCACCCTGGTTGGTTCATCCCTAGATATGTATTCTGTACCTCATTATAACCCACCCTGTGGTATCCCTAAGCTAGATATGTATGCTGTCCCTAATTATAGATCCATCTGTTGTTTGGTTCAGCTGTGATATGTATGCTGTTTTTCATTAAGCAACTCCACTGTACTACAAAGCTAGATATTCATTGTGTAACCTCAACTTGTTAGATACCATTTGTGGTTAGTTCAGCTAGATGTTGTTCCATGTACCTCATTTAAATGTACCCCTTGATTTCTGTTCAGCTATTTATGTTTGCTGTGTATCTCATTATACGTTCCATCTGAAGGGATTCAGGTGGGATATGTATTCTGTGACCTGATTGTTTAGATCCTTCTGTGGTTGGAACAACTAGTGAAGATATCGACACACAAGAGCTTTATATCCATCTATGGTTGGTTCAGCTAGATGTGTATTCTGTACCTCATTATAGATCCATCTGTTGTTGGTTCAACTAGATATGTATTCTGTACCTCCTCATTATAGATCCATCTGTGGTTGGTTCAGCTAGATATGTATTCTGTACCTCATTATAGATCCATCTGTGGTTGGTTCAGCTAGATATGTATTCTGTACCTCATTATAGATCCATCTGTGGTTGGTTCAGCTAGATATGTATTCTGTACCTCTATTATAGATCCATCTGTGGTTGGTTCAGCTAGATATGTATTCTGTACCTCATTATAGATCCATCTGTGGTTTGTTCAACTAGATACCATTCTGTACCTCATTATATTTCCTTCTGTGGTTGGTTCAGCTAGATATGTATTCTGTACCTCATTATAGAGTTATCTGGGGTGGGTTCAACAAAGATATGTATTCTGAACCTCATTATATATCCATCTGTGTTGGTTCAGCTAGATATGTATTCTGTACCTCATTATAAATCCATCTATAGTGGTTCAGCTAGATATGTATCTGTACCTGGAATTATAGATCCATCTGTGGTTTGTTCAGCTAGAGATACTATTCTGTGACCTCATTATAGATCCATCTAGGGATGGTTAGTTCAGCTAGATACTTTCAGTGGGCTCTGTACCAGGTGCATTATAGGTGCTCCATCTGATGCTTAAAGTTAGTGAGCTAGATATGTGTCTGTAACTTCATTATAGATCCATCTGTTTTGGTTGGTTCAGCTAGATATGTATTCTGTGCGGCCATTATAGATCCATCTGTGGTGGATTCAGCTAGATATACCTCTGTATCTCTAGACTAGTGGGTGTTCTGTGGTTGGTTCAACTAGATATGAATTTCTGTACCTCATTTATAGATCAATCTGTCAGCATTGTAAAACAATGTCAAGTCTAGAGTGGAATGTCACACACACACGGTTTGTGATACCACAACTGTCTCACAACAGTTCCTCTGCATTACAGCCCCCACCCTGTGGTTAACATCAGTATTGCAGCTGTGTCAATCAGGCCAGTTTGGAGTGGATGAATGAAATAGTCTTTTAAGGGTTTTTATTTATCTAAACATTATTTTTGGTTTTTTTGCCGCAAAATTGTATTTGTACAGAAAGGGCACACGTACAAGACACACGTAACTAGTATTGTTAAAATCATTTAATAACACAACACTAACAACCAGGCTATACAGTAGAAGACTGGCAGAGACAAAACACCATTTACATTTCAGAATCCTAGTAGACAATACAGTAGTTGTATTTGGCGTATCACAAAGATTTAAACACATTTACATTTACATTACATTTACGTCAATTATAGATTATCCAGAGCGACTTAAACATTGGTGCATTCACCTTCAGCCAGTGGGATAACCACTTTACAATATGTTTATTTTTTTTTACAGTAATGCTCATTCTTTCATTAACACAATCATAATTTGTTGGATCCTAAACATATCCCCATTTTCCTTCTCATAAACTGTTGCTTTCTTGAATTAAACTGAAGGAGTTGACTAGCCTGATGGCCAGTCTGTTCTTGCTTTCTTGACTCTTTATGGAAGTGTCATGTTTGACTTGACAATGACAAGCTAGGAGTTGGCACTACTCTATAATAAAGCAAAATAAAACGTTTAAAAGGTTTTTTAAATGTTGGCTTTTTTCCTAAACGCTGATATAACAGCTTTATCTCTTTGGCACAGAGGAGAAAGTATGAAAACAACAAGCGCTCTAACAATGAACTGAGCTCAACAAAGCAACTCAACCCCACTATGTACTAAAGGTGCTTTAACAATGAACTGAGCTCAACAAAGCAACTCAACCCCACTATGTACTAAAGGTGCTTTAACAATGAACTGAGCTCAACAAAGCAACTCAACCCCACTGATGCTAGCAACTCAACCACACTATGCTTAAAGGTGCTCTAACAATGAACTGAGCTCAACAAAGCAACTCAACCCCACTATGTACTAAAGGTGCTCTAACAATGAACTGAGCTCAACAAAGCAACTCAACCCCACTATGTACTAAAGGTGCTTTAACAATGAACTGAGCTCAACAAAGGTATAATGTAGACGTGGGTTCAAATATGATTTGTTTTCTTACAAATGCCTTAGCTCGGCTTTTTTGAGCTTGCCTGGCACAATGAAACCAATGGAATAATCCTAAATTTGATTCAGATCTGTTTAAACCAACTCTTTGTTTCCTGATTCAGATCTGTTTAAACCAAGTCTTAGTTTCCTGATTCAGATCTGTTTAAACCAACTCTTAGTTTCCTGATTCAGATCTGTTTAAACCAACTCTTAGTTTCCTGATTCAGATCTGTTTAAACCAAGTCTTAGTTTCCTGATTCAGATCTGTTTAAACCAACTTTTAGTTTTCTGATTCAGATCTGTTTAAACATTTACATTTACGTCATTTAGCAGACGCTCTTATCCAGAGCGACTTACAAATTGGTGCATTCACCTTATGATAGCCAGTGGGATAACCACTTTACAAATTTTTATTTTTATTTTTATTTTTGTGTGTGTGGGGGGTGGGGGGGGGGGGGGGGGGGTAGTAGAAGGATTACTTTTATACTACTCCAGGTATTCCTTAAGAGGGTGGGGTTTCAAGTGTCTCCGGAAGGTGGTCAGTGACTCCGCTGTCCTGGCGTCGTGGGGGAGCTTGTTCCACCATTGGGGTGCCAGAGCAGCGAATAGCTTTGACTGGGCTGAGCGAGAACTGTTCTCTTTGGAACCTGCCATATCTATTCATATATGTATATATACAGTACCAGTCAAAAGTTTGAACACACCTACTAATTCAATTTATTTATTTTTTTACTTTTTTTTACATTGTAGAATAATAGTGAAGACATCAAAACTATGAAATAACACATATGGAATCATGTAGTAACCAAAAAAGTGTTAAACAAATCAAAATATATTTTATATTTGAGATTCTTCAAAAGTAGCCACCCTGTGCCTTGATGACAGCATTGCAACACTATTGGCATTCTCTCTCAACCAGCTTCATGAGGTAGTCACCTGGAAATGCATTTACAATTAACAGGTGTGCCTTCTTAAAAGGTAATTTGTGGAATTTATTTCCTTCTTAATAAGTTTGAGCCAATCACTTTTTGTGTTTGTGACAAGGTAGGGGGGTATACAGAAGATAGCCCTATTTGGTAAAAGACCAAGTCCATATTATGGCAGAAACAGCTCAAATAGCAAAGAAAAACACAGTCCATCATTACTTTATAGACATGAAGGTCAGTCAATAACGGAACATTTCATGAAACTTTGAAAGTTTCTTTCAAAGTGCAGTCGCAAAACCATCAGGCGCTATGAATGAAAACTGGCTCTCATGAGGACCGCCACAGGAATGGAAGACCCAGAGTTACCTCTGCTGCAGGGGATACGTTCATTAGAGTTACCAGCCTCATAAATTGCAGCCCAAATAATATATAATAATTAATTATGCCATTTAGAGCAGACGCTTTATCCAAAACCCCTTACAGTCATCTGGTGCCATAAATTATTTACGTATGGTTGGTTCCCGGGTATCGAACCCCACTACCCCTGCGTTGACAAGCGCCATGCTCTAATCTCTACCATTGAGCTACACTTCACATAGTTCACGTAACAGACAAATATATAACAGGACAACACATTTTATTTGCCACATGCGCTCGAATACAACATGTGTAGACTTTACATTGGAATGCTTACTACAAGCCCTTAACCCCAATGCATTTTTTTTTTAAAAAAAGTTTTAAAAAAAATAAAAAAAAACATTTTTAAAAAAAAAAAAACAAAAAATTAAAAAGAGCATAAAATAAAAAACAGAAAGGGGGGCTATATACAAGGGGCCGGCTGTTTGAAGTAGTTGAAGTAAATGTACATGTGGGGAGAGTTAAAATGACTATGCATAAATAATAACAAGACAGCAGGTAAGAGAGGGGGATGGGGGGGGCCCCGGCAAAGGGTTGGCTATTTGAAGAATCTTATAAAAAATTTTGGACCTTTTTGGACTAAGATTCCCAATAGTGTTTTTTCATATTTTTAATGTTTCCTATTATTTCAAGGGAAAAAAATAAAAAAAAGAAAAAACCCCGGTGGTAGGGCCCAAACTTTTTTGGAGTGTTTTCTATTAAAAAGATGTTCCAACGGTTTTTTTTGGAGGGTTTTTGGTAAATAAAAACTTAAGGGGGCTACTAAACTGAAATTATTTGGGGTCTACTTACGTTTATTTATTTAAAAAAGGAAAA
>JAGTTL010000265.1:62500-69000 GCA_036851935.1 Coregonus suidteri | reverse complement strand
GCTCCGCTAAAAAAAACGCTCCTCCCTCGCAGGAAAAAAGACTGCCGCTGCAAATTCGCTCCATTCATTAAAATCACTATTTAACCAACACCTATACATTGTTGTGACTACCTGGACCGACCATTTGGTTTTGAAGTACTGAAACTAAACCATATGATTTGAATGACAAATATTATAATAAACATGAAAAGGTAAGGAGCGCTCATCATTTCAAATAGGCTACATGTCGTATTAAACAGCTTATAAACACTCTAAATAGGTCAGGAGACAGACAGGGAGCCTAAGAAGGAACGCAAATGAATTATTTACGATATAATATTTCAATTATTTCAAGGCTATAGCCTACAAATAAATAATTTGTGAAGCATTTGCGAGTGGGACACACTGGCTGCCAGGAACATTAAGCGCTCAGCATTTAAACAACATTTCGTTGTATTAAATCATTATAGTCTATAAATTGCACATATAGACTGTGACTTACTTAGAATTAATTACAAATTAAACGAAAAAGGCCTTATTAGGCTCAGTCTGCAGTGCCTTTGAATACATTTTTAGAAACAGGAGTTTGGCCAGAGTCTGTGGCTTCAGGGTCATGTGATGGTGCCTGGAGAGCAGACCAGCAGCGGAGAATATCCTCTCCATGGTGCCTGGAGAGCAGACCAGCAGCGGAGAATATCCTCTCCATGGTGCCTGGAGAGCAGACCAGCAGCGGAGAATATCCTCTCCATGGTGCCTGGAGAGCAGACCAGCAGCAGAGAATATCCTCTCCATGGTGCCTGGAGAGCAGGCCAAGCAGTTCAGAATATCCTCTCCATGGTGCCTGCAGAGCAGGCCAGCAGCGGATAATATCCTCTCCATGGTGCCTGGAGAGCAGGCCAGCAGCGGAGAATATCCTCTCCATGGTGCCTGGAGCCATGGTGCCTGGAGAACAGGCCAGCAGCAGAGAATATCCTCTCCATGGTGCCTGGAGAGCAGGCCAGCAGCAGAGAATATCCTCTCCATGGTGCCTGGAGAGCAGACCAGCAGCAGAGAATATCCTCTCCATGGTGCCTGGAGCCATGGTGCCTGGAGAGCAGGCCAGCAGCAGAGAATATCCTCTCCATGGTGCCTGGAGAGCAGACCAGCAGCAGAGAATATCCTCTCCATGGTGCCTGGAGCCATGGTGCCTGGAGAGAGCAGGCCAGCAGCAGAGAATATCCTCTCCATGGTGCCTGGAGAGCAGACCAGCAGCAGAGAATATCCTCTCCATGGTGCCTGGAGAGCAGGCCAGCAGCAGAGAATATCCTCTCCATGGTGCCTGGAGAGCAGGCCAGCAGCAGAGAATATCCTCTCCATGGTGCCTGGAGAGCAGACCCAGCAGCAGAGAATATCCTCTCCATGGTGCCTGGAGCCATGGTGCCTGGAGAGCAGGCCAGCAGCAGAGAATATCCTCTCCATGGTGCCTGGAGAGCAGGCCAGCAGCAGAGAATATCCTCTCCATGGTGCCTGGAGAGCAGGCCAGCAGCAGAGAATATCCTCTCCATGGTGCCTGGAGAGCAGGCCAGCAGCAGAGAATATCCTCTCCATGGTGCCTGGAGAGCAGGCCAGCAGCAGAGAATATCCTCTCCATGGTGCCTGGAGAGCAGGCCAGCAGCAGAGAATATCCTCTCCATGGTGCCTGGAGAGCAGGCCAGCAGCAGAGAATATCCTCTCCATGGTGCCTGGAGAGCAGGCCCTCCATGGTGCCTGGAGAGCAGACCAGCAGCGGAGAATATCCTCTCCATGGTGCCTGGAGCCATGGTGCCTGGAGAGCAGGCCAGCAGCAGAGAATATCCTCTCCATGGTGCCTGGAGAGCAGGCCAGCAGCAGAGAATATCCTCTCCATGGTGCCTGGAGAGCAGGCCAGCGGTTCAGAATATCCTCTCCATGGTGCCTGGAGAGCAGACCAGCAGTGGAGAATATCCTCTCCATGGTGCCTGGAGAGCAGGCCAGCAGCAGAGAATATCCTCTCCATGGTGCCTGGAGAGCAGACCAGCAGCAGAGAATATCCTCTCCATGGTGCCTGGAGAGCAGGCCAGCAGCAGAGAATATCCTCTCCATGGTGCCTGGAGAGCAGGCCAGCAGCAGAGAATATCCTCTCCATGGTGCCTGGAGAGCAGACCAGCAGCAGAGAATATCCTCTCCATGGTGCCTGGAGAGCAGGCCAGCAGCAGAGAATATCCTCTCCATGGTGCCTGGAGAGCAGGCCAGCAGTTCAGAATATCCTCTCCATGGTGCCTGCAGAGCAGGCCAGCAGCGGATAATATCCTCTCCATGGTGCCTGGAGAGCAGGCCAGCAGCGGAGAATATCCTCTCCATGGTGCCTGGAGCCATGGTGCCTGGAGAACAGGCCAGCAGCAGAGAATATCCTCTCCATGGTGCCTGGAGAGCAGGCCAGCAGCAGAGAATATCCTCTCCATGGTGCCTGGAGAGCAGACCAGCAGCAGAGAATATCCTCTCCATGGTGCCTGGAGCCATGGTGCCT
The DNA here is from genome assembly GCA_036851935.1 of Coregonus suidteri. Lineage (NCBI taxonomy): Eukaryota > Metazoa > Chordata > Actinopteri > Salmoniformes > Salmonidae > Coregonus > Coregonus suidteri. The sequence continues at coordinate 66,497 of JAGTTL010000265.1, read as the reverse complement.
GGAGAGCAGGCCAGCAGCAGAGAATATCCTCTCCATGGTGCCTGGAGAGCAGACCAGCAGCAGAGAAATATCCTCTCCATGGTGCCTGGAGCCATGGTGCCTGGAGAGCAGGCCAGCAGCAGAGAGAATATCCTCTCCATGGTGCCTGGAGAGCAGACCAGCAGCAGAGAATATCCTCTCCATGGTGCCTGGAGAGCAGGCCAGCAGCAGAGAAATATCCTCTCCATGGTGCCTGGAGAGCAGGCCAGCAGCAGAGAATATCCTCTCCATGGTGCCTGGAGAGCAGACCAGCAGCAGAGAATATCCTCTCCATGGTGCCTGGAGCCATGGTGCCTGGAGAGCAGGCCAGCAGCAGAGAATATCCTCTCCATGGTGCCTGGAGAGCAGGCCAGCAGCAGAGAATATCCTCTCCATGGTGCCTGGAGAGCAGGCCAGCAGCAGCAGAATATCCTCTCCATGGTGCCTGGAGAGCAGGCCAGCAGCAGAGAATATCCTCCTCCATGGTGCCTGGAGAGCAGGCCAGCAGCAGAGAATATCCCTCTCCATGGTGCCTGAGAGAGCAGGCCAGCAGCAGAGAATATCCTCTCCATGGTGCCTGGAGAGCAGGCCAGCAGCGGAGAATATCCTCTCCATGGTGCCTGGAGAGCAGACCAGCAGCGGAGAATATCCTCTCCCATGGTGCCTGGAGCCATGGTGCCTGGAGAGCAGGCCAGCAGCAGAGAATATCCTCTCCATGGTGCCTGGAGAGCAGGCCAGCAGCAGAGAATATCCTCTCCATGGTGCCTGGAGAGAGCAGGCCAGCAGTTCAGAATATCCTCTCCATGGTGCCTGGAGAGCAGACCAGCAGCAGAGAATATCCTCTCCATGGTGCCTGGAGAGCAGGCCAGCAGCAGAGAATATCCTCTCCATGGTGCCTGGAGAGCAGGCCAGCAGCAGAGAATATCCTCTCCATGGTGCCTGGAGAGCAGACCAGCAGCAGAGAATATCCTCTCCATGGTGCCTGGAGAGCAGGCCAGCAGCAGAGAATATCCTCTCCATGCTTGCAGAGCCACTGGAGATGCTGAACACCCTTCAGGACTCTTGCCAGGCTGGGCAGGGATGCGTATTATCACTTTTTTGCTTACCTGATGTAATTGAGCAGACATCCCAGTTCCATGAACTCAGTCACAATGTAGATGGGCTTCTGGTGGGTACACACTCCATACAGCTGCACCAGCTTAGGGTGGGAGAGACGCCTGCAACACACACACACACACACACACACACACACACACACACACACACACACACACACACACACACACACACAACACCCACACCCACACCCACACCCACACACACACACACACACACACACACACACACACACACACCACACACACAGGGACGGACACACACACACACACACACACACACACACACACACACACACACACACACACACACACACACACACATACACACACACACACCCACACACACACACACACACACACACACACACACACACACACACACACACACACACACAGGGACGGACACACACACACACACACACAACACACACACAGGGACAGACACACACACAGTAACATTGTGGGGATCTTCATGGGTACACACCATTAGAATGAATCTGTGTGTACGTCTATCGGTGTGTGCTGTCTTGTCTGTCAGCAGTGTGACTACCACTCACATCATGACCTTGGCTTCCTCTATGAAGTCGTCTTCGCACATGGCTCCCTCTCTGATAGCCTTGATGGCCACTTTATGTTGAGCTCTCCATTTCCCCAGACGCACCACCCCAAACTGACCACTACCCAGCTCCTTCATGAAGGTCAGCTCACTACGGTTGATCTCCCACTTCTCTGTATGGAGTAGAGTAGAGTACTACTGTAGAGTACTAGTGTAAAATACTAGTGTAGAGTAGAGTACTACTGTAGAGTACTAGTGTAGAATACTAGTGTAGAGTAGAGTACTAGTGTAGAGTACTAGTGTAGAGTACTAGTGTAGAGTAGAGTACTACTGTAGAGTAGAATACTACTGTAGAGTACTAGTGTAGAGTACTAGTGTAGAGTACTAGTGTAGAGTAGAGTACTAGTGTAGAGTACTAGTGTAGATTACTAGTATAGAGTACTAGTGTAGAGTACTAGTGTAGAGTAGAGTACTAGTGTAGAGTACTAGTGTAGATTACTAGTGTAGAGTACTAGTGTAGAGTAGAGTACTAGTGTAGAGTAGAGTACTAGTGTAGAGTACTAGTGTAGAGTACTAGTGTAGAGTACTAGTGTAGAGTACTAGTGTAGAGTACTAGTGTAGAGTAGAGTACTAGTGTAGAGTAGAATACTACTGTAGAGTACTAGTGTAGAGTACTAGTGTAGATTAGAGTACTAGTGTGGAGTAGAGTACTACTGTAGAGTACTACTGTAGAGTACTACTGTAGAGTACTAGTGTAGAGTACTAGTGTAGAGTACTAGTGTAGAGTAGAGACTAGTGTGGAGTAGAGTACTACTGTAGAGTACTAGTGTAGAGTACTACTGTAGAGTACTAGTGTAGAGTACTAGTGTAGAGTGGAGTACTAGTGTAGAGTAGAATACTACTGTAGAGTACTAGTGTAGAGTACTAGTGTAGAGTACTACTGTAGAGTACTAGTGTAGAGTAGAGTACTACTGTAGAGTACTAGTGTAGAGTACTAGTGTAGAGTACTACTGTAGAGTACTAGTGTATAGTACTAGTGTAGAGTACTAGTGTAGAGTACTAGAGTAGAGTACTAGTGTAGAGTAGAATCCTACTGTAGAGTACTAGTGTAGAGTACTGGTGTAGAATACTACTGTAGAGTACTAGTGTAGAGTACTAGTGTAGAGTACTAGTGTAGAGTACTACTGTATAGTAGAGTACTAGTGTAGAGTACTAGTGTAGAGTACTAGTGTAGAGTAGAGTACTACTGTAGAGTACTAGTGTAGAGTAGAGTACTAGTGTAGAGTACTAGTGTAGAGTACTAGTGTAGAGTACTCGAGTAGAGTAGAGTACTAGTGTAGAGTAAAGTACTAGTGTAGAGTACTAGTGTAGAGTAGAGTACTAGTGTAGAGTAGAGTACTAGTGTAGAGTACTAGTGTGGAGTAGAGTACTACTGTAGAGTACTACTGTAGAGTACTACTGTAGAGTACTAGTGTAGAGTACTAGTGTAGAGTAGAGACTAGTGTGGAGTAGAGTACTACTGTAGAGTACTAGTGTAGAGTACTACTGTAGAGTACTAGTGTAGAGTACTAGTGTAGAGTGGAGTACTAGTGTAGAGTAGAATACTACTGTAGAGTACTAGTGTAGAGTACTACTGTAGAGTACTACTGTAGAGTACTAGTGTAGAGTAGAGTACTACTGTAGAGTACTAGTGTAGAGTACTAGTGTAGAGTACTACTGTAGAGTACTAGTGTACAGTACTAGTGTAGAGTACTAGTGTAGAGTACTAGAGTAGAGTACTAGTGTAGAGTAGAATCCTACTGTAGAGTACTAGTGTAGAGTACTGGTGTAGAATACTACTGTATAGTACTAGTGTAGAGTACTAGTGTAGAGTAGAGTACTAGTGTAGAGTACTAGTGTAGAGTACTAGTGTAGAGTAGAGTACTACTGTAGAGTACTAGTGTAGAGTAGAGTACTAGTGTAGAGTACTAGTGTAGAGTAGAGACCTAGTGTGGAGTACTAGTGTAGAGTACTAGTGTAGAGTACTAGTGTAGAGTACTAGTGTAGATTACTAGTGTAGAGTACTAGTGTAGAGTAGAGTACTAGTGTAGAGTAGAGTACTAGTATAGAGTAGAGTACTAGTGTAGAGTAGAGTACTACTGTAGAGTACTAGTGTAGAGTACTAGTGTAGAGTATACTGTAGATTACTAGTGTAGAGTACTAGTGTAGAGTACTAGTGTAGAGTAGAGTACTAGTGTGGAGTACTAGTGTAGAGTAGAGTACTAGTGTGGAGTACTAGTGTAGAGTAGAGTACTAGTGTAGAGTA